>VZRS01003910.1:161303-247588 GCA_013398055.1 Ifrita kowaldi | reverse complement strand
GGAGTGTCCCGGCCGGGGTCGCGACTGGCGGCGTGTGCGGACCGGGCTGCGGCGCTTGTGCCGCTCGCAGAAAGTCTCTTTAACTCTCCTTTTCCAGGCTTCGTTGTGCAGCCATTGTAATCGTTCTCTTCCTTCTCCCGTCTCGTTCTGCTCGTTAGTGTTTATTGTTCCCTGGTATTTAAGTAGGCTGGACGAGGTCTGGGTGCAGGAAGGAGTTTTGGGGATTAGTTCTGAGAAGCAGCCATTAGAAAGGGGGACGTAGCTGTAGGTTGTAATTAACTTGTCAGTTTCCTCTTCTCCCTGTTCTCATAAAATTTAGGCCAAGCTCTGTTTTTAGTAGGTACTGGTCAGGACTTTTCGCCTCCGTGTGAAAAGCGTGGTGTTAACTTAAGAACTCTCGAAGTCTTGGCTCGGCTCCTTTGTATCATTCAGGAGACACAAGGTGCACATCTTTTTCAGTTTTGTATGGCAAAGGGCTCTTCAGCTTTGATGTTCTGAGTGTTAATGAAACTGATGCTGTCTTGGACCTGCTGTGAAATCTGCATCAGAAATACTTCCCTTACCTGTTTAAATATGCCTCATACATTTGAATAGAACGCCATGGAGGAGTTTTCCTTATTCTTTCCCTAGTGAGCTACACATAGAGATAATGATGATAAATAACCTTCAGGGCACTTATCCCACTTCTCTGATTTCACGGTAGAGCTTGTTCTGCAGTCCTGTTTAATACTAGAATATGTTGCAGAGTGTTGATAGTAAAAAAAGTTGGTGTAGTAACTTGGATTAAATGCTGTCCTGAATGCACTTCTTGTAATCCCTTTGATTCTACGGTTTTCAAAATTGTGCTTCTAAACATTTTTCTTGACTTCTAAAGGTCAAAAAATTGTAGTGAGGTGCCAGCAGAAATTAGCATGCTGCTCTGCTTCAAAGAAGCAGGACTGCTTCTAGTGAGCCAATGACACTAGGTGTCAAAAATGAATTAAAGTGACTTTGCCCCAGCTAGCTTTTTAATTATTATTATTACTCTAAAGAATTTCTTCTGCTCTTCTGTAACATCTGAGGCCATAGTTCAACTGTACCTGCTCTGTAGCAGTAATAGTGGCTTGGAGCCTTCTGCAGTTCGTGGTATCATTGGCACAACTTCTGGTGATGTATGAAGCAGATCAGCAAATGTATTCAGCCAGAAGGAAAGGGTTATGCCCAGATTCCCTGATCTAGTTTGCAGTGGAGTCCCCCAAATGACAGCAGAGCATGTCCCTGGAACGATGATGAGCACTGGGATCATCTCAGGCAGCCTGTGGGGGCACAGCTGGGAAGGGAGTATGTGCAGCTGGTATTGCTACTGGGGCAGCACGTGAGGCTCAGAGGGGAAGTGAGATGTAGCTACTGCAGGAAGGGTTCTTCTGCTGGCACATGAACTGTCCAGAGGCACAGTGGGATTGGGCATACAAAGTAAAGCCTTGCCTTTTCTCCCTGAATTCCAGGCCAGGTTGGATGGGGAATTGAGCAGCCTGGTCTAGTGGGAGATGTCCCTGTCCATGGCAGGGGGGTTGAAATGGGGTGATCTTTGAGGTCCCTGCCAACCCAAATTATTCTATGCTTCTATGAATTCTAGTCACAAGTGTGGTTGTTTCTTTGTTTTGTTTTCCAACAGGCTGAGAAAAATGCTGGAGATCTTAAAAAAAAATCAACAAGGTATCTCATGTTGAATGTATCTCAGCGTAATACGATACTTGTATGTGTTTCTTTGACAATGGTGATCAAGCCCAGGTTGTTTGGATCTGAAGGTATAATCTCTATTGTCTGAAATAAGAGATCACTGAAGTGACCTCCAGGGCTGTATGTTCTTGGTGTGATCCAGCTGTTAGAAAGGGATAATTAATCAACACTACAAAGAAAGTATTGGTAGAGACTCCAAAGGAATCTGCAGGGTGTTCTGCTGGAAGTGTTTTTACTAGCACTACTCTATCACCTCCACAAGTACCACAAGCAAAGCTGTCATAAATGCTTGTGTTTTTCATGGTTGTTAGGTTGCTGAAATGGCTGTGATGCCTAGTATATGGCTTTATTTTTTTTTTTACTCTTTTAGATGATATGTCTATGCTGGCAAAACTTTCTGTGAAACTGCACTATGGCAAAAATTGTTCAATTATGAAGTGTTCTGAGAACAGCAGCCTCAGAACATATTCAGTGTTTGGTTGTTCCACTGTATCAATAGTGCAAAACTTTTCTAATGACTCTTAATAGCTTATCAGAGTTGATTTTGACAGCCTGGGGCTGGGTTCACAGGGATGGATGCTTTTGTCACAGATCTGGCATAGTGTTTATGGGTGTTAGTTTCAGTGGGAGGTAAAAGCTTAAATAGATGGGGCAATGTATGTTCTGCTTTCCTTTCAAGGTTCTCTTTTTCAGATTTTTTTAAATTCTCACAGCTGTATTGCATTGTCAGAGTACTGACTGGAAGCATTTTTATGGTTTTCTTTTTAACTATTTGTGATGGAACAGGTTTATTAAAATTGTGAGATTAGAGCTTTGTGGATAAATTAAAAACACTGCTGTGGAAGAAATTTTTCTCAATATATTGGCTAGCCCTAAGCAAAGTGTCTTTGAAAAACTATGAAATAATTCAACACTGTTAGGTTGTAGTCTCTCGGAGCAAAGGTTTTCAGTGGACATTCAGGGGAATTGAAAAATTTTCCAGGTTTGTCTGAATTATTTTCATAGAGCTTTGTCTCTGAGGGCCTTACACAATAGGAGGTGTTTTGGGATGAAAGTGTGCCTATGCCACGTAGTGCAGACAGCCTATATCCTGTATCAGGAGGTTCTGACGAGAGAACCAGGCCATAAGTGCATTGGGGTGGGAGATACAGGGAGCTGGAATGTGTTACTTGGTATTGGTGACAGAAGTGGATTTCCTGAAGATATGTTTTGGATTTTGAGGTAGTAAGGGGTCTGTTTGAACCGAGGAGGAGCTTGCAACCTGCGGCAATATTTAAACCTGACTCCTTTAACTGGCCTGTGTATTTCAGAAGATTAAGAAAATTTGAGTGATTTTCCATGTTCAGTGTCCTGTAATGAATTTGATGTCTTCGATGCCTGTTCTGAGAAGCTGTTTTCAAGTGAGTTGGCTGTACTACTTTTTGAAGAATGCCCCAGCTACTAATTTGTATTATTGATATTTTTGCTTTAAACTTGCTGTAAGAAATAGGTAATTTAATTTCTTTTTGTGGAAACAGCGCTTTGTTAATAATAATGATAATGGTCATATGATTCCTTGAGGCTTTTGTTTTACCTTCTTTGTGACTGATGCAGCTGCTTGATGGTGTGCTCTGTAGCTGTGAAATGTGAGATTTGTTTGGCAATGCCAGCTATTGTCCTTGGTTTCTTTAATGTGAAATACTTAAAATATGAGCAAGCTTATGTACAGGAGAAAGTATGAATGAAAATAGCTTGTGAACAGAAGTTTTGCTTTTAAAGAAGTTCTTAGAGCTTTTGTCCTGACTTGTAGTTGCTTAAATTTTGGGGAAAACTTCAGACCTTTATCCATTTCCTTATTAAAGAGCATTGATCTTACCAGGTGCCCCATGCCTGCTTGAACTGTCAGAGTGCACATTTTGCTCTCTCTTTTCAGGGGCCCCTTCTCTGGAGGGTGCCCAGACAGTGATGCACGTGGAAGGCTACTGACAGAGCAAAACTGCTGCTGTTCTCTGTGCAGATGTGGATGGGACCAGAGCAGAACTGGTTGTCAGTAGGCAAAGCAGCAGGATTATTTACCCGTGATGTCAGACACTTGCTTTGGCTCCTGCCTCCGGGCATATGTACTTGTTTGTCCTGCCTCTCAGAAGTCTCTTTATTTGCCTGAAGTGGGAGGTGTAAGCTGCTTTAGGACAGAGGGCCTGTCTAAGCTGTTCCACCTTGCAAGAAATAAAGCAGTTGGCACAAAGCTTATGGGAATGTGTTGCAGGGATCTCACAGTTAAAACTAGGGATGAGGTGATGTGAGTGCCTGTCCTTGCTCCGAGGCCTTCAAAGTATGGGTTTTAACAAATATTGCAGGACTCAGCCACTCATCATGTGAGTCCTGTTATGAATGTAAATTTGCATCTTTGTGGGGCGGTGAGGAAATAACTTTGTTCCTTTTTTCTTGGTGAGGCAAATAAACTCATTTTATCAGTCTGTTATTCAGAAATTGCCGACCAGGATTTAGCATCATGACAAGTGAAAACCATGGCGCATGGTAAATGAGCTTAATTCACACCATAACCATCTGATCAAGTGCAAATGGTTGTGAGGAAGGTGAGGTGCCATGTAATGAAAAAAATCAGCAGAATGAGTGTGAGTGATAATGATAAAATATTAGAATCTTACAGGTTGAAAAAAGCAAGGCCAAACGTGAATATCAACGCACTTCCTTTTTCCTGGTTGTTCTTTGGGATCTCCATGTGAGTGATCTGTTCTACTCTAAGTTGAATGTGTTCCACGTGTATTTAATTTAGTATTGTGAGAACTTTGATTCCTTTGAATAACTGACCTTATCTGATAATGCTAATGGGAGGTATCCAGCAGTATGTTAAGATGATGATCTGAAATACCCAGCGCGTTTGTACTGTACTGGCTTTCTAAAGTTGAAACTCTGGTTCTGTCATACATGACTGTAGTATATTTTTTACATTTTAAAATAAATCTGTAAGAAAACAATGCAAGATATTTATTTTAAATTTCGAACTTCTTCATAAACTTGTGAGGGATTGAAAGTTAAGCGGAAGATTCACACTAAGACAGCAAAATCTGATGCTGGAGGCTTTGGAGACAGTTTGGTGCTGCAGGTACCTCATCAGATGTGCCTCTGGGTGGTCCTGCTTTGTGCCCTGATCTCCTGTGTCAGCTTCGTTGGCAGAGCTAATGCTTGAGTGATTGCAGGGTGATTTCTTTCATGCTGCTTAGCTCATAGGAAACGTACCCACTCAGTAATGTTTTTATCTGTTTGCTAACTCACCCTGTTGCTATACCTTGCTGTTGCTCTCACAGGTAGAGGCAGGAATTGTGTCTGGAGGTGAGTGGAGGGAAAGCAGCACGTCTTCTCCCAGCAGATGAAGCATCAAATTCTGGGGATGAAGTGTCAAACTCAGCTCAGCAGGACCAGGGCATTGCTCCCACTTCAAACTAGTCGTGTTTCCAGATGCCGTTAAAGAGCTCTCCCTGGGATTGCAGTTCTCCAATTAGCTTTCCATCTGTGAGGAAGCTGCATGATCCATGTAATGCTTAAATTCGTGTTTTCAGGTAAATGTTTATATTAAAACAGAAATTTTACACTACATTAAGGAAGGGGGACACCTTTTTCTCAGTTTTAGAGGATTCAAACACTGCATCCTGCTGACAGATACCTGGCTCTTGAAGGGAGCCAAAAGGGAGAAATGAGTTGCTCTTCTGCCTTATCAACTTTTGGCTTCTTAGTGCCTGACTCTAAACCAGTTTCAGTGTTAGAAAACACATGGTTCTGGGCAAGTTTATGGCTGCCCACAGATTTTGAATTGAGGAAGTGAGTAGCACATCCGTTATTTAAAGAAAGCTGCAAGTGGCACTAGAATCCTGCAGACGTGGACATGTATTCTGTATATGTATTTCTTTTTTTTTCAGAAGCTGATTATCCACCATGGTGCCAGAGTTGTAGAAGACTTGTGTTAATAGTTTATGCCTACCACCCCCCTCCCTGATCATCTTTCAGCTCACTGTTAGTAACTTTTTAAGTAGTAGCAACTACAAGTTATAAAATACATGTGAGGTTGTATTGCTGACACTTACTAACAACTATATTTTATTGCCTGTTTGTGTTGGAAGCTTTTAACAGTAACTGTGTTACCAGCTTTGTTCTCTTTAATGTTGAATTTATAATATGGCAATGATTTTATGGTTAGAAATTTAATCTGGGCTCTTGTGTTTGCTGTTCTAAGCTCGTTTTTATACGGTGAAATCAAAGTATTTCCACCAGGGTGTGTGTCCTATGAGAGATACAAACAAAAAACTTTACACATTGAAGCTGGAAATTAGAAATTAAACACTTAAACTACAAAGGAATCGGAGGATAAATCTAGATAAGTCAGCAATATTGAATTTACCAGGTTGCTTGAGCTGCCTTACGCTGCTCCCTTGGTGGCTCTGCAAATCTGACCAGTCTCTTGTGGTTGCTTACATTTGTCATAGGGGAGTAAATGTGCCAGCATTCACTGTCTCTGTTCCTTTTTTAGGCTTGGGCAGTACCAAGCACTGCAAACATTTATCTCTAATGATAAAAGGACTGTTGTGGGGAGTTTTGTGATCCAGGTGAGGCTTGGTACCATATTTTACCCCTGAGTCTGAAAATTTTGTCCTTAATGTCCAAACAGAGTTCTGTTATTTAAAGGACAAGAGTAATGAGATGATCATGTTACCACCTGTCGTGGGATTGGTGGAAGTGTTGTTAACTCATCTCTTATCTCAGTGATGTTGGTGGTATCACTTGCTACGAGAGAGCCTGGCCTGTATCCTTGCTAATCTTTTTCAGGAATGGTTTAGTACCTTGTGTTAATGTAAATTTTGATGTGTGGAAGAGTTTGCTGTGAGGCTCTAAATGAACTGTGGTACAACCCCCCTAGCACTTCCCTTTAGCAAGAAAGTAGGGACTCGGAGATTTTGTGTTCCTACTGCAATTGCTTATCTTTTTTTTCGTAGTTTTCTAGCTGGTGTGTCAACCTGATGATAATTAAGAGCCACAGTGATGCACCAAGACCTTGTTATGATAGTGCCTCCCATATGCAGAACAAAAAGACAGTTTCTGTTTCCAAATCTTGCTATGCTGCTGTAGTCTTTCTTCCACTGGTTATTTTTCTGGTGGCAGTGGGTGGGGTTAGGTACAACTGTAAAAAGGAACAGTTACTGTTGATAACATCTTAGTATAAGCAAGTAGTCTAGCTCTAGCCTGTGGTGATAGCATTTTTCTCTTTCTTGTAGCCTTAAGACAATGTGGTGGACTTTACCAGCCACTCTTGCCTTCCTCCAAGGGCAGGGGTTTGTGTGAAGTATTATTGTAGGTGCTCACATGGCTGTCCTGGCTCATGGAGCTCCAAGTTACGTCTTTTCTGAGAGAAAGGGTTGAGCAGATGTACACTAGACTTACTGTCCTCTTAAAATTGATTTCTTCGGTGATGTTGAGTGTGCCAACAGCCCTGGCTTCTTTTGGGATGACAGTAGGGTTTCTTGTCTGCTGCTGGCTTTCTCTTGTTATTGGCTATCATTCCTAGTTTGTAGAAGGAGAAAATATTTCAGTTAGGGGGTTGTAAACCTTACCTCTGGCAGCTTAGACATTTAGGGGAGCTCTTCTGCAGAATGTCAACCAAAATAAGCTGGATGGTTTAAACAGCCTGAATAATCACTCTTTGTATTGGTTGATCCTGAGTAAATAGGTTAGAAAGTACTTAAGAGCAGCTCAGCTGGAGCCTTATGACAGAGAGCAGGGGCAGGAAACCAAGGGTGCTGAGCTCTTCCATGGCACAGCTATACCTAGAGGAGGACATCCAAGCTCAACCTAGGTCAGAGATTCACAAGCTAAAGGGCTGCTTGGAGGCAGAAATATGGCTTCTCCCTGCAAATAACCCTGCGATTACAGCTGACATAAGAAAATCCCACTTCGTTATCCTCACGGGGAATGAGCGTATTTTCTGGTTAGGCTGTAATGATCTGCTGGTGTGGAGTGAAAGAAGTGATTAAATTTAGACATATTTCATGGGGAATCGGGGGATGGCAGTGCTGGCATCCTTCTGGTGGTGCTGCCAGGCGCCAGGGCACGTGGTGTGGGGCTGCTGCGCAGCAGTGTCTTGTCTTCCCCATGTGTGTATAGAAGAGTCCACGTTACGGTTGTCACTAGTTCCCACTACTAGTTCAGATTGTTTATTCATTGGTAAAATTAATGGTAGGAGGGAGTTGGGCAGGAAAACATCAATGTGCAAGGTAAAATGTTGCATGGCAGCATTTTACAGTCCCAAACAAGGAGTCAGGAATAAATAATGGCAGAAAAAGAAATGGGAGGAGGAAAAAATGAGTGGGTCAGAGGAGAAAATGCTATATTTGTATTGACTTTATTGTTTCAGTGCCATCCCAGATGTGTCGTAACAAGTCTGACATTGTTTGAGACTTTCATTACTCAGGGCCTTTCACAAGGCCCTGCAGTATAACGCTCATGTGTCGCTGGAGCAGCCTGACACGGCTCTGCCGCCATGCAGGTTGGGCAAAATGTGCTCATAGGGGACGGGGTGAGCTGGATCTTACTCCCAGTTTTAAAGGGCTTATTGCCACCAGAAACTACTTTCTAACTTCATGTCTTTCTGGCCTTCTTCATCAAAACAGTGTAAGAGGCTTCCTGATGAATTGTGTGTGTCATTCTTGACACAATGGTATTTTAATTCTGGAACGTGAGTCATTCTGATTGCTGCCATCCATAGCTGTGCATATATAAAAGCAAAATAATTTGATACATTTTAAGGAGGAGCATCAAAAGCTTAATGAAAGAAGACTGCCATAGCCTCTCATCTTCAGGTAAACTCTTTGTTTTGGTTAAGAAGTTTGAATGTCCCGTAGTGCTTCTGATCCATTATTATTGGTTAACCTGCACTTTACTATGTGATTTTGTTGTTAGTATCGTTTTATTGTTTTAACTGTATGAATAATTTGATTGGCAAGGGCTTGTAACTGAAAAAATACTGTTCATTCAATGAATGTTTATTCATTGAATTATAGAAGTGACCCTCAGTTAGTGGTGCTAACAGTGTGAGAATATGAGTTGCCAAATGCAATGTTTTCATTTTTTTCTCTTCTGAGAGGAAATGCAGAGGAAACGAAAGCCAGCAGCGTTATGGCCAGCATTTCTTCACCGTGCTTTACGTTAAAATGAATTTAAAAAAATTAATGTCAGTGCAAGTGACAGCACTGCTGATTGTTCCTTGTGTTTTGGGGTAACTGCCTGCTGTTTTCCTTTTGAATTGGTTGTGCTGTCTTTTCAGCATTAAAAAGAAATGCAGTGTCTACTCCTAAATCCCTCTATCCCATTCTTCATGGCTGTAAGATGACTTTTCACTGTAACTTTGTGCTATTTCAGCTCTGTTGTGACTGGTGCTCTCTGTGCAAGCCCAGCCAGAGCTTCCTGCTGTGGTAACAGCTGCTGGGGGGAATTTGTGAGAAGGGGGCTTGGCTTGGGATCACGGCGCAAGGGATTACTTCTGTTAGGATTTCTGTACCTCCTGTGACTTGTATGCATTTCGTGATTTACACGAAATGGTGGCTGTGATTCTGAGACAGTGACTGCGTGAGTAGCTTCAAAGCAAAAAATCAGATCTGACTTTTTTTTCTTCTGCGCTATTGTTGAAATTGATTTTTATGTGGAGCTGTGATCTTGTGGAATACTATATGAAATATTCCATATACATGGAAAAGAGCAGGATGCCAGATTTTTAGTGAGTTGTGTGAACTTTCCATTCAGGCAAGAAGCAGGGCTATACAATTTTCCACGCACGTTAGAGACAGAGCTCAAAGGGCTGCAGAAGCCAATTGTTAACTCTGTTGGAGATGCTCTACCGTGCAGTTCTTTAAAATAACATCTACAGTGGATAAGAGTGTGCAAACTTGTGTGACAATTTTTTTTCTCTTCCCAAACCTTGTTCTAGATGTCAAAATTAACCTGGACTACTTGGGAATGGCGAAACATAGCCCTGGGATCCTGCCATGAACAGTAAGAAAGTTGAGATACTTTGTGTATGCAAATAATAATTTTCTTTTAGCAACTAAACTGCAGTGCAACTGTTCCTGTTCCATTAACACAACCAGGCAGCACATTGTGTAGCTTGGTGTGGAGGTGCTCCCAGCTTTCCATACAGTAAAGAGGCAGTACAGCAGGTCAGAGGGGTGGATCAGCAGGGGAGGATTCTTTGGGAAACTATAGTGGGGAAGTCTCTGCAGTCAGTGTGGCATTGGAGGTGGGAAGCTACTATGGGTGGTGTATTAGGAAATTATTGAGGTGGTAGCTGAAGGATGCTGTCCTGTAATGTGTAATTATATTGTGAGGCTCCATTGTTACCCAGTGTATAAGTATATCAAGACTCCATTGTCATGGGATGTCTTGAGTGCAAATTAGATTGAAGTGTGATTAGACAAATTAGTGGAAGAAAAAAAGTGAATTTTGAAGTGCTCAAACCTGAATTCCAGATGCAGTTTGTGGGAGAAAGTCCCTAAAACCCTGGCAGAGGGAAGCTGCTAGAAGTCAGTGTTCTTTCACTGTCACTGCTCCTGAAGCAACTGCTGTTAGCCTGGCTATTTAGGTCTTCAGTCTGAGCTTTCCTGTCTGACTTTTGTGTGGTGCTTTTCTGATACGAAACTTGGTGTTTAACGGAGGTTGATTAAACAGTTCATGTAGCCAAGAAGACAAGATAGCTTTAAAGATATTGAGTGTTGATCAAAATATTCAGATATTTTTGTGCTGTTGGTAGCCTGAGACTTCCTAGTTTGAAGGATACATAAATATTTATGTATGTACATGCTCTGTATTCCTTACATAGCCTTTTCCAGATGTTGCAGTAGACATCCTTAAATTAACACATTGAAAATTATTCTGATTAATTTTCCTGGTACAAAATAGATGACTTGAGAGACTGTGTGGGTAAGTAACATGTTTGTAAAGTGTCAACAATGTCTGCTGAAAACTGACACAATTTGTCAGCCTTCTCTGGGACAGAAATTTAGAAGGCTTTTGTATTGTTACATACAATAATTTGGATATAGTCCAGTGGAAATGTACATTTCTTCAAAACTCCTGGACTCTAAACTCTTCACAGCAGTGTAAATACTTAGCATGCAAATGTTCAAATGAAAAAATATTTAATTTTCTTTTGTAGGACTCTCTGACCATGTCATGTTTAATTCTTCCCTGGGAGCAGTTTTTTTCCAAGGGCTTTCAAAAGCTGGTTTATATACTTGAGATGTTAGGCACTACTAAGGTCTTGAAAATATCAGAACTCTTTTTTGATGAAGAAAGTATAATTGTTAAATTCTTGTAGATCAAATTACAGAGCCTTATGTTCCTTATTAGGAGAGCTGATAAAGACACAGGAAGCTTCGTGCTCTGTACAAAGTAGGGTATGTAACTCAAGCAAATTCTGCTAAGACTGATTGCTTTTGGCTTTCTGAGAAATTTGTTCAGATTACCTGAAAAAGATAAATGTATATATTTGTAGAATATTAAATAGCTTTGAACTCTTACTAGAATGCAGCTAAAGCTTCAGTTTACTTTTCTGATCGTGGATTGACTGAGCTAACAATTTAAGCTGTGCTGCTCAGAGGTAAAACAATCCTTAATTTTGAACTGTCTTATTTAGCAAATTGACTGTTTGAGAGGTAAGATAAGAAACTTTGATGTTCACAGATTTGCTCAGACAAACCATTTTCTTGTACTTTCTTGTGGAGTTGAGAACAAATATCTGTAATGTCAGAGAATAATCACTCATTAGCGATGATTAAGAAAGAGGCATTTTAAGGGTGGAAATGATTCTTGGTACAAATTGGGACATCTAGAATGATCCTGGCATTTTTTGTTCCCTGCCAATCAGTTATGTAAAGGTTGTGTGGCTTCTCTTCTGGCTTTTCTTTCAAGGTGGTTATTGGAGCCAAAAAAGCTGGACTGTTACTGTACCGGTGTTCAAGATCCTTGTGTTTGGGAGGCTCTTAATGTCCATTTCTAGCATAAGTATAATCAGGAATCCAAATCTTATCTTGCTTTTAAAGCTGTTGTGTTAGAAAACATCCATGTGCCACTAACTAAAGCTGAATGATCAACATGTGAAGCGCATCTTATTCAGCTCTCATGTCATTTGTGAGGCTTATGATAAGGCAGTGAGTAGTGTGATCTGTGTTGTGCTCTGGGTACATTTCTGACCTAGTGTGTCCTGAATTGTCAGTTCAGTGTTTGTGCCATTTCAAGGTCTGCTCAAAATAGCTTTAGAAAATAAAGGAAAACTAATGCCTCTAAGTTGATCAGCAGCCTGGTGTTCCCTTAGCTTCCACCTTTGCTCGTAACAGCACTGCGAAATTAGTAAGCTTGGTAACAGTGTTTTGTGTTGGAAATCATACTGACTAACTTGATCTAGGAGCATTTTTCCCAAGCCTTTATTTGCGTATGTAGATTCTTCTTCTTGCAAGGATGTAGCTTAGGTGAAGCCTCTAAGTAATGGGCATTGTTGATGGAAGTAGCAGCAGGTGGGAAGGCTTGGAGTTCATGGAAAGTAATTCCAAGGTGGCTTATCACAAGGGTACTTGAATGGTAGCAATAAGGAAATACCAAGGATTCAATTTCTCAGTGATGTGGGTGGTTCTGATACTCTGGTGTGTGATATAGGAGAGGGTGCCAAAAGGTTTTACAGCAGAAAATGGGAAAACGGGCTTTAATGTTCTGAGCTTTTTTGCTTTTATTGCCAGATAATGTATGCTGGCTATCCAGGAGTCACTTGTGAAGACTGGAAGATTTCGGTCTGCTGCAGTGTATGTGTGTTGTTTTCCTAGGAAGCTTTACAGGCTTCTACCTCCTGTTTTTATCACTTGTTTCCAGTCTGATGTGAAATGGCCTTTTCATTAACGCTTCCAGAGTTCTAGTTGGTGCCTCTAAATCTGTGACATAGACTGTCCAGAATGGAGTTCCTGGCAAATGGAAGCGATCCATGGAGGGTAAGACTCATAACTTTGTACTGTCAGCACTCTTGGGAGATAATGATTAAAACCTTCCTCCAGTCACAAGCACAGAGGCAGAAGCTCACACTGCCTTTAGGAGAGGGGTGGCATGGAAGCTGCTTTATTGTCTGGACACGGGCAAATAGCAGGAGTTACGGGCATTGCACTGGTAGGCGCCTGCTCTGTGTTGTGGCTGTAGGAGCAGGGGTAGGAGGACAACAGCTTTTGGGCAGCTGCCACTGCCAGACCATCTGGGTGCTGTGCACAGCTCTGAACAATGCTTGGAGCTGCAGCTGGGGATGACGAGAGGGTGCAGATGTTTGAGCTAAGGGCAGAAGAGACAGTGCAGTGCTGCTGTCCAGGGAACAGAGCTGATGTGAACCCAGGTGAGTCACTAACCTGTTAGGTCATTGTGGCTCTGGCAGGGAGCTGGCTTGTCTCAGGCATGCTTTCCTGTGTTTTGGGGAACTGGTCTCTGCTGCATCCTTGTCCCCTCCCTGTGCTGGCATCTTAGACTCGCTGTCACTGTGGTGTGTCATCTGCAGCCTATTCCTTGTCCCCCTCTCTTTGGTCCCAGGCTAGGATTGCAGCGCATGGAGGTGATCTCATTAGGGCTCGAGGTAATGGGAGAGAAGTCCATTCATTCCTTGGGACTGGATTATGCTATACTGTAATTGCTGAAGCTCCCAATGTTGAGAGTATAATATAAGGGCTTCCAACCCAGGTCTGTTAGGCTTAGCACAGCTATTCAATATAACATAGCATTTTCTTCTTGCCTGTGGTGCCATTTTAAACTGCAGGTGTTTTATTTAGGTGTGGCAGTGCATTAATGACTCTGTCTACTTTAGGGAACTGTTTTCTCTTTCTGTGTGAGTGAAAAACTACACCAAGAAGCTTTTTTTTTTTTTAATACTTGAAGTATTACTGAAGACTTCTAAGCTTGTGTGAGCATGCTGAAGCTTGTTTTATTTTGTGTCCCTAAAATAGGTTGAATAAAATATTTATCAAACTTATTTTTAAAGTACATTAACGAAGGCCATTCCATAACTGCAGTTGACAAGTATGGTAGCACTGCTTTTGGTGGGTAAGACTTCTTTACAAATACAATTGCAAAATTTCTGTTAGGATAAGATCTGTTCTGCTACCTAGAGATGTGTTTTGACAGTTTGTTGTCTTCCTTTATGACACTGAGTTTTTCAAAATGCAGGACTTTGGCTGACTGAAGCAAGTTGGTAGCTTCAGTTGTATTTTCTGTAGTTTATAATATGGTGTTTCTTATGTGTCTGGACTCAATTTTTATGGAAAATGTGTAAGTACTTAAATACTTCCAGTTTGTGAGTGGAAGTTAGTAAATTATTCTACTTGGCAATGATTATCAGGTGATAGTTGATATAGGTTAATGCTGCTCTTGGGCAATGCAACTCTGATGCCTGTTATAAAATCTGGGAGGCTGTGCTATTCTCCATAAATGTGTACAAAGTTCATGCTGAAAACAGCCTGCATCAGGCTGGTCTGCATCTGACTTCTAAGATGATAACACTTTTTTAGGCATATATTTTCTGTATGTAGAGAGAGATTCTCTTATTATTACTTTCTTAGAGATTAAAGCCATTCTTTTAAGAGCGTAGATCGATGTCAGGTTTAATCAGTTGCTGCTGAAAGGGACAGTGCTGCTTCCTTCTCTCTTTGCGTGGTGGGTTCTGGGGATTTGCAGCAGCTGCCAGGCTGAGGCAGAGCTGGCTATGCTGGCACTGCTTGTCCCCTGACAGCTGTTTTCTGTTGGATTGTGCAGCTGGGTAGTTTGGTCCAGCACAAGGTAGGCAAGTGGTAGTTGGATCAAACTAAGTAACATGGGACTGTGGCAATCAGAAGTGTTCCCAAGTGAGAATTCAGCCTCTTGCTCCCTTGGACTTCACCGGCATTCTGTTTTTCAGCAGTTGTGTTTTGTTAATTTTTGATTCAGGTCGTCTGCTGTGCTGGAGGAAGGACTGTGTTACCACTGTAACACAGTCAGTGTTGTCAGGCTGAATCCCAGCATCCACTTTGTGATTTCTGAGAATCATTTAAAAACAACTTGCCTGCTGTAGGAATGATGTTTGCTGAGGTCTGGCCTCTGACCTGACGAGTATTTCTCATGTTCCCTGGATGCTCGCATTTCCCCCTGAGGATGTGTGGGCTTGTTCATTTAATGCAGGCTGTGCCCTGCACACTTTGTCACTCCTTGGCATCTCTTGTGTCACTAATTTGCTGTTGTTTCTGAAGAGCTGGCTGTAACTGATACAAGTAACCTACATAAGCAGTGTGCACTATCAACACTGAATAATCTAGAGCTTCCTGACAGATGAATTACAGGCATAAAAATAAGTTTCACAGGGTATCCACCATGTGAGTTGCATTCGATGGCATATGACAGTGCATGCAGTGTGCTTGCTTTATGGAGTTGGAATTAGAAGCAGTGTAACTTCTCAGGAATGCTCAACAATTTTACATGAGTCTCAAACAGACGTCTTTTAAATTGTCTTCCTGTATTCGAGCTGAAGATTGTTAAAACAAATGTAATCATTTATATAGGAAATGAATCCTTATTCATTAATATACATACTTCTTTTTGCGTTTCTGAAAGAATGATGGCAAAATATAACAGCAGCTACAACAGCAAATCCTGCAAACCAGAGATCTCAAGACCTTGCACAGTAATGAGAAATTCAGCCCCCAGCTCCTGGCAGGGGGATGCAAGTTTGTGCTGGTGATCAGATTTGTCCTTTCTGTGCCAGAGGTATAAGCAGAGGTGTGAATTTCTGATATCTGTGTGCTGGGAATGTAGAATCAACACTGAGGATGGTAGAAGCTCTATTGTTAAAGATAGAAGTTAACTATAATTTTTCTGAGTATGAAAAATTCTGTTTTAACATGGAATTTTTTTGATCCCTTCATACTCCTGTGTAATGTATTGGTCTCATTAGAGAAGCCTGTGCAATGCCCACAGGATGGTAAAACAAGGAGTGAGACTGCAGCATCCATCCTTATTGCAGTAATCACATTGCACATCACATAGGACTTCACAAATAACAGAGTAATGATGGTAAGAGAACAGCTCAGGTGATGTGGCACTTTCTGAATGCTAGTTTTGTGATGGAGGATGGATAAACCCCATCCTATTTACTCAGCAGACTTCTTTAACAGAGGAAAACCTAAAGTTTATTTGAAACAAAAGGATGTCCTGAGGTGTAGCAACACCAGGAGTTAAGAACCACTTTATTCTACCAGCTGCTGTAGTATCAGTGGGAGGGAGTGGGCAAGTTAGGTGCTGTCAATTCTGTTTGGTGCTGTCTCAGTTGTGGCATGTTTAAAGTATTGCAAAGCATACACTGAATTTATAATTCATGCTTACAAATACCGTGTGCTATTTCCTTCCACAAAATGTCTAAGTCTGCTTTAGCAAAATAAGATTTTAGACAGGCTTTTAAATTAGGAGAGCTTTTGTCTAGTCTCTGAAGTCAAAATTTTATTTGTCATGCTACAGAGCAGTTGAAGGGGAGAGGATGATTTGCAGAAGCTTTTATTTTCTTTTATAGATAAACTGCTACTGTTTTGTGACCTTACCTAAAAATTTACTTTTGTATCTTAAAAGCATTGACTAAGAAAAAGGAATTTCTTCTTTGGGCTGTGAATTAATAGCAAATTGCTTAAAGAAATATCCAATGCATACAGCTACTAAGTTTTTATCATTCAGTTATGTTTATAAATGTAAAATATGTAAAAGATCGAAAATCTGAAGTGTGGCTCTTTTCAGGAGTATTGCATAGTTCATATTTTGCAATGTTTGCTAATAAATAAATGTCAGCAAATAGAAATGTTACAACTTTTTCACTGTCCCTTCAAGTAGAGGTATGATTTCACAAGCCAGAATATAGTCTGTAGTCTTTCATTTTGGTTAAAGGCTGTAAGATACCATACTCTTGAGACATAAAAAAAAAAAAAAGAACTTGGAGTTTATCACCTGTAGCATTGGATCTTAGAAATGGAAGTCACTAAGATTTTGGCCTCTTCTATACAAATTAATGGGATTATGTCTTGCCTATAAATAATTTGAGCTGTTTCTCTCTCTCTAAAAAGGTGGCTTTAATGAGTCACAGCTTTCATTTTAGTAAATTGTTCATGGGATAGACAGGCTCAGAAACAACTGGGTTAAACCAAGAGATTATTTGAAATATCTAGGGCATGTGCTCTCTGTTCACTTGATTAGTTTTCATAATTCATCCTTGTTTCCACAGCAAAGAGCGGCCTAATGCGTACAAACAAGAAGCACTTCTCTTGTTTTTGTGCTGCTTCATCTCTGTAATTTTACCAGAGAAAGTAAGTGAAATGGGGAAACAGATAGATTGTGTGTGAACGTTTGGAACAAATCTTGGTTTGTTTTGAGAAAATCCATGGGATCTAAGAGGCAGGTGCTATTTGGGGATGTCTGTCTGTGACTCTGCTTCAGTTCTTTTCTGTTTGACCACAGGTGCATGAAGAACAGAGGAGATATTTCCGCTTACCAGAGATGATGTGGAGAGACTCTTTGTGAGTAACTGATTCATGTTTTCTAAAAAGCCCAAAATGCTAATGTGGGAATTAATATTTTTTTTTTTTTTTATTCTCTAACTTAGAATACCTGTGCCATTTGTCTAACACTTTCATTTGGGTCAGGAAAGCTGTGAGTGTAGAGCCCTTCATGGGAACCATGGACAAACCTGATTGTTGAAGGAAAGAGCTGGAGGACAGAGAAATCTATGGTTTCATAAGTGATTAACCACAATGCTTTACCTGTCTGTAGTGATCAGTCTACCAAAGGCTTTTACTGTTGAATGCTGAAAGTGTTCTAGGCAGCAGTAAAACCCCTGATGTGGTGGTTATGGGGAACATTCAGCAGGGTTAACTTGTTACTTACAGAAGCTTATTCTTCATGTCAGGTTCTTAACACTTTATTGTCCTTGTCCAATTTTGGATTTCAAGTCTGCTACATGTGCCATAAAGATGATGGGAATAGTAGCAGTCAATAGAAGCTTTCTTGAAAATTTTTAGTTCTTGTCTGCTGGAATAAACAACAATGTTCTGGGATCAAGGAGCTAAACCACACTCCTAAAATATTACAGGAAAGGAAGAACCTCTGTGATGGAATGTAACTGTACCTAAATAAGTACTTAAAGGATTTGCTTTTGTGGAGACAAGGTCAGTTTTAAGAGATCACAGTTAGATGATGCAATGTCTTATTTTTCAGATGGATTCCATAAAAATACTGTGTTTCTAGTGCTGTAGGCTCCTCAGCCAGCTCATTCCTTTGGAGTAATTAGTCCCAGTGTTTCCTTTTTTTTTGCCAGATTTCCAGTAACACTTGTGGATTAAAGCAGCATGTTATTTTAGTATTTTCCATGATAGTCTTTGTGCTGCTTTTTTTTCGTGTAAGTGTAATACGAGTAACGTGCTTTTGCGCTTTCTTTTAAACCATAAACTTTGATACTCTGGAGCTGCTGCTTTGTTCTGAGGATAATTATCTGGGAGAACAGTGCCTTTGTGGACAACTTCAGAGCTTTTCTTGGCATGGAAGAGCTCAAGTTAGAAGAACTACTCTTCCCTCAGGCACCTTGATTTCCAAGTTTTCCTATGTTTGTAGCATTAAAGCTACACAATGAAAATTTTTTCTTTGTTCTTTTCTTAAATTGAAGAAAAGTTCTTTTATTGCAATAGACTAGTAATTGCTTCAACTCCTAGGTAGGAACCAGTTTGGGTTCTTACATGTGATTGGCCTTTCTTGTTACCTAGATCTAGGAGAAAGGTTAAGTGGTTTTTAGACTTCCCTCTTCCTGGAACCTTTTGGATATTTTCATAGATGTGGTTTTGTGATTTGTTTAGTAACTAATTAAAAAAAAGTCACTGTTGCTTAATGTCCTCATTCTGGTTTGGCATCTGCAAATAGTGCCTGATTTGAAAGGCTGTCTTGCTTTCACTCAAGAGAAAATGAGCTTAAAGATAATGTTGGCTTGTAGTCATCTTTCCCTTGGCTTCTTCCAGGCTCTGCTTGCTGGTTCAGGAAGGCCATGTAAGGATTTTTTTATAACAGTCTTCTATCCAGATGCTGGATTCTTTAGGAAGCAGCAGGAGAAATCTTTGTCCTGATCCAGCTGACTTACCCAGGAGATAGTGTTGATTTGATTTACTCTCTTATGTTGAGATCACTTGTGGACAAGGTCCGTGAAGTCTCTGCTGCAATTGGCTGAGTAGCAATGATAATATGCAATATTCTTAATTATTTCATTATTTTTAAAATAAGATCTCTTTCATATTATCTGCTTAATAAAATTGGAACTTGATCGATTTTTTTTTTCTTTTTAGTTAAACAAGAAGTTTAGGTATAAGTGTCCCAAGTATCAGTCTGTATACCTTGAAGTGTTCTTACGGTGATGCTACAGTTACTGATAATACATACATTTTTCTTGGAGCTTATTTACAGACATTGACTATATTTTAGTGAGGTCATTTTCAGAAAAGACTTTCTGTAAAATCGACAGCAGTTATTTTGTGGGGCTGGCATTTAATTTGTGCAGATGGTTGCTGTTAAGAATGTTTTAGTTGCATAGCAGTCACCTTTTCATGGTCTGCAGCACTGGGCTGGGTCAGGTTGTGCTCTGTTACTTGAGTGGACAAGGCTCACAGCCAATGTCACCCACCATGAAGAGTGTTTTGGGATTTGCCTACGTTGATACTCCTCTGTGTCAGCAGTAGTAGATGCAATAATAGGTAATATCTATGTGGACAGTTTCATTAGGTCTTACGACATTATTGCATGGGTGAATATGTGTAAGATATGATGGGATAAGTTGTGAATTGAATAGAGCTTAGTCTTCGGTGCAGGATGGAGCTGAAGCAACTGGTTCCTTTTCCCAGTTCTGCATGATCATAACCGTGTCTTTAACCTTTATGCTGTAATATCTTGAGAAGTATTTATCAAGTTTGTGGGCTGTATAAAGGAAATTGCTGTTTGCTGTTGCTATTGTTCCTTTTGTGGTTATTACTGTGTACTTGATGTGTAGAATTTCTGGTGAAAAATGGAAAAACATTTCACCTTTTGAACGCTCAAACAGAAGGCTTTAAAGGGCTTGAAATACACATTTCAACTTAGTCCATTAAGTTAAAAAGTAGCTTTTCTAATAAAGAAAAAATGTACAATAAAAGGTTTTTCATTTTCATGTAGTATTGACTCCTAAATTAATAAACTTCAGAAATATTAATTCTTAAGTGTAGTGGATAATATTTTACATGAAGTTCAGCCAAAATGCAGAGATGCACAGCATTCCCTATGCTGATTTTTTTTCTGGGCAGGCTGAATGAGGGTGTCTTGTTCTACTTGACATCTGCCCATGTCTGAGTGAATCTAATTTGTGCAACAGTAAAAGGTACTTGAGCTGTGCCCTTGGTAGTCAGTAGATCAAGGGTGTGTGTGACAAGTTGGACATTGAAGGGACATGCTGTATCTAAGCTGTTCAGTCTCCTCATGAATGGACTAATTAATATGTTCTGTTGGCCTTTCCTCTCTGTAACCATATAAAGCTTTATTCTCTGAAAATAATTGACAGTCAGCAGCTGGTTTCATATCAGGATTTTTTTCATTTGGTAGTGAGGAGAAGGTGGGATCCAAATGTCATGGTCCTGTTTTTGTGGAGACAATACAGGTTTTTCTTTCACTTTCCTGGATTTCTTACATACAGCTTTTTTCTTACATGCAGTGCTTATCTAATCAAACTTTTGTCAGCAGAGTTTATTTCATCACTGTGGATTCGTTAAGTGTAGGTGATGATGAATGAGCTTTAATATGCTGAAGTTGTAGCCACAGGTGGCTTATATCAGGGAAAGGCTTTATGAGGGTTGGAAACTGCAGATGGAATGCAAGTCCTTTACAGAATACTGAAGAGATGGGAAATCTGTAAATTCACAAATATTTTAAGAACACTTCTAAATAAATTGATTAGATGCTTTTGGGCCAGCTAATAAGCTTCATAATAATTTGATTAATTTCACCATAGATATGTGAATTTTAATTAGGTTCATTATGCAAATCCAGGTATGAAAAAGTTGATCATCTGACTTAAAATTCAGAACAATATTTCGTTGAAGACAGTGTTTTCATACACGTACCTCAGCATTGTAAAAATTCTGCTTTCTGCTGCTTTGTGTTCAATGCAGTGGTTTAAGGCTATCCTTGCACAGAGCCCTGACCTGAGGTCATCTGCTGCGTGTAGAAATGGGGGAGTTTCAGGTCCCTGCTCCATTTGAGGTGAGATGTTGGTGGGAAGAGCTTCTGTCCCTGCTCCGTCTGAGGCTGCACCAGGCTGAGCTGTTCACTTAGACACAAGGTAGAGGATGGAAGCGGTGTTGTCTTCTAGGTCATTAATATGGACAGAAAAGCTCATTTAGAGCAGATAAACTTCAGAAGTGATGTACAGAGAGGAGAGACCTCAGATGACTTGTGGCAGACACAAGCTAGTGGATTAAAGTTTCTGTAGAAGTGTGCTCCAGATATGTATTGTCCTACATCTCCCTTAATGTATTAACAGACAGGTCTGCTTCTAAACTTAAGTTACATAAATCTTTATGTAAAATGCCACCCTGTTTGCTTTGAAATTTTACAATGACTCTGGTATTGTCAGACTTGTCTTTGGAGTTCAATTTAGGAATTGGCCCCTAACTGGCAAGACAGGGATTGAGACAAGATGCCAGTGTATTTAGGCAGTGAAATAATCCTGTTTAGCTTGGGAGCATAGAAGCACAGTTGTGTTCCTGCAAATGTTATGCAGGGGTTGAAATTGCTGAATGGTTTTGAGATTATATCTTAGATTTCTTTAAGACTGTAGAAGGGTTTTCCTTTATCCGAGTAACAGCACAGGATGTTTATTTTGCTGTTACAATGTCTTATTAAAGGTTGCAGTGGCTATGCAGTGAAGCAGTTTGTATTCTGATTTGGTACAGGTGTCCTTCTGAGCTGTTTTGGGAAGTGTTTTAGGGTGATGAAGGCAAAGCAATAGATCTTTTGGAGCTTTACACTCTGTACATTGGTAATGTGTCCTTTGCTGGGTTGCCTCCTTCTTGCTAGGATGTATTTTTCACAAGCCAGGTGTTTACGCTGCTTCAACAGTGCTCTGTGTGCTTGCTGTACAAGCTGATTTTGCAGTAGAATGGTTTACATGAAACAGGAATTACTTGCACTGATTTTAAGTATGGTTTTGTATTATGGAGTTCATTGTAGTGAATCCTGTTCTATTAGTCTCACTTCCTTTTTAGTGTATGTGGCTTACCTGAAATTCACTGCTTGTAAATGGCATTTCAGGAAGTCTGAACTGATCCAGCAGATGCCTACAGCTGAATTTTGATGAACTCTTTAGTGCAATATGAAGTATGGGGTTTTTTTTTATTAATAAATCTTCCTTAAAATTGAGTCTCTGGACAGTTTTGCACAACTTATTAAGAATTGCTTTCGCTTCAAGGAGCCAAACGGAATAGTTTTGTCGTTGATTTTTATTTTTTTCTTTTTGTAATAAGGAACGGTGTCATAGTCTTTTCAGTTAAAGAGAAAAATCCATGGGAAATACTTTTTAAAATGTTGTCTGATTCCCACTTTAATCCTTGCTTCTAAGCAGCCCTGACTCAACAGATGTTTCATGTAGGTGTTTGCAGCTGGATCAGAATAGCCTCTGATGGAGAGGCCTGAGTCTCTGCTGTTACTGTGCTAGCAGAGTGCTCTGCAATCATCTTGCACCCCTTGTCATGGTTTTGGTGGCTTTTGATCGGAGATTACCAAGTTTTTGTACTGGGATTGCAAGAGGCAAAGTGTTACCTTAACAATTGCTGCTTAATTGCACTTATAATGCTGTGCCTGTGCTGTCCCAGCAGGAGCTGTGCCAGCCTGGAGCTCCCAATTCTTGCTGTAAGAGTTTGTGGATTGTCTGGGGATCTGTGGAAAATCAGCTCGAGTGCGTAAGAAGTGATAGTTGCCATATATCATCACTCTGACTGCTTAGTGCCATGTACCATTGCCAGCTTGGTGTTGTTTTGAAGAAGAAATTATTGTTGCTGCTTCTTTTCTGGTACCTTTGTGCATTAGGGTCCCATGGAAGAGAATACAGAAGTGTTTTTTGGATGCTTTGCCAAAGGTTGATCTAATTGAGGGCAAAAAGT
Organism: Ifrita kowaldi; assembly: GCA_013398055.1. Classification (NCBI taxonomy): domain Eukaryota; kingdom Metazoa; phylum Chordata; class Aves; order Passeriformes; family Cinclosomatidae; genus Ifrita; species Ifrita kowaldi. The sequence continues at coordinate 224,636 of VZRS01003910.1, read as the reverse complement.
GTTGTAAAACCAGCAAAGCTGAGCCCTGAAGGGCATCAGAAAGCAGCTTTTCATGCTGGATGTGGTGAGAGAAACAGGAGTATTGGATGGATGTGCTGTAGTAAATTAATACAACTGAAGAGACAAGGCAGGAAGACAGTTGAGTAGTTTCAAAGATTAAGAAATGTGGGGCTTGTCGGAAGCCAGAACAATTTAATTTTGTGAGAGATGGACTTTACCTGACTAGATAACAAGGTGGAAAAGGCTGCATCTTGAAGATGTTGTAGAAAAAGTTTTGGAAAAAGTTGTTGTCTATTTGCCAGTAACTCTTTATACCTGCAGCATACACTTCTAGAGGATGGCTTTTTCCCAGTTTATCCTAATTGATGACATAAATTGATACAAGTAATTTAGCAATGTAAATGCATTTGTTGAAGGCCCTTGCTGATCTGAATGTGTAAGTTTTTAGAGAAACAGCACCCTTCGTGTTTCCTATGTCTTCACTTTCATGCCAAGGGACAAGATCCTGCAAACAAAACACTCTTTCTTTACTGCTCCCAGCAAACAAATTACCAGTCAGGCAAAACTGCATGTCCCTAATGATGTACTGCTGCAGGCAAGATAAAAAGCGTAAATGTAGATCTGTCCAAAACTCGAGGTAGCATGTGGATAAAAGAGATGAGAAGATTACTTTGATATAAATATTGTCACTTTCACCCAAGGCTTTATAAAATTGTCTGAAAACCTAGTTCAACTTTTGAATTTAATTTTAATTCTTGATTCTTTGGTGGCGCAGAGAGCAACTAGTAAAGTTCAGTGATTTTTTTTCTTTTTTATGATACAGAATATTTTCATTGTCTGGAATGCTTTGTGGTGACAAAAATGACTTAGTATTGATTTTCATTGGAAAGTAATTTGGTTCTTAACATGTTTTCAAGAGAGATTTTTGATGAAAAAATGAGGTAAGTGTATCCTTGTGAAGGGAACAATCTTCTCTACAAGTACATTTTAGATATTGGAAACTTGTGTTTAGATGTGATTCTATGTTTCAGAATGTCTCATCTGCTTTGTGGCTTTCTGTGATTTAGGATTTTTTGAAACCACAAGACTTAATTTCTTATAGAAAACAGGAGATGGACTCCATAGATCTACAGCAGTCATTTAATGCAGAGTTGACTACCTTAATCCAATAGAACTTTCAGCAACCTTATTTCAGTGTCTGTTCTTGAAATTCAATCATCACTTAAAACGTAATTGTTCCTTTATAACACAAACATGGAAGCTATAGCGCTGTTTATATTGTCTTGTGCTGTTCTTTGCACACCCCTAGTGGTAGTTTGGCTGGTGGTTAATTTATGTTGGAGTGACTGGGTTCATTCTTTCAAAGAAACAAGAAAAATCATTATTTTTGTAGTGCAGGATGTTTCTGTAGAAAATTTTTGAGCTGCATGCTCAAGTATCCTGATTAGTTTTCATTCATTTTGCAGTTGAATAGGGACATCATACTTAAATGGAAAGGAAAAGGTGAAATTAGGGGTCTTAAGTTTACGATGAAATGTGCTGCTGGCACAAAGGTTTCTGACACTACTTTGTAAAGGAACTTTACATCCTGACATCCTGTCAGGAATGATAGTTTTGATTTGGTGTTTCTCTGAGAAAGTGACGGGGATCCATCATGCGCTTTTCTTCACCACTGTACAAAACATAACAGCCTGGCTATGTGTGTTTCAGTATATTGGTAGGATTTATGTTCCTTTCTAGGTGATTGAAAATATTACTGCAGCAAAAGGCATTGTTCATGACTAGGATTTTCCGTTAATGCCATTTAAGACTTCCACTTTTTTCCTTTGGATTGCTAATGGCATTTTAAATCTTTCATTTAACTAGATTACTATAACCATTTTGAGCATTCATCTTAAGAATAAATGCTCAATTATTTCTGTTCCAAGGCATGTATTGACATTAAGCAACCCTCTTTTAGCAAATTTAGACTGAAGAAATTTTAATAAAGTAGTTTCTGTAGTTTTATTGACTGATTTTGTGTACTTTTGTCTCAATCTAAACAGATAATTCATGGGACAACAGTTTAAATTATTGAAGTTATGTCTTGGCAGTAGCTAAATCAGTCTTGAAGAATGACCAAACTCATCAGTATGCTGCTCTTTGCTTCTGGGGGGATTTTTCCTTACATATTTGATCTTTGATTAGAAGCAACGGATTTTCTGCCCTTTTTTTTTTTTTTTCAAAACAGGCACACAAGTGCCTTTTGTCTGCTGGATGCATTTATGGTGATTTGAGCATATTTAGTCTCAAATTTCACTTTTCACACTTGCATACTGCTGTCACTCTGAGTGCACACAACCTCTTAGCAGTGTTTTGGTCAGTCACATTTCTACTTAGTGTGAAAAATGGCTCTTTAATGAATAATGCTGTAAAACTTCGAAGAAAAAAAGTTATAAAGGCTTTCCTTAGAGCAGAGTTCTTACTTATGTGTTCTCTCCATCTCTGAAAGCTTTCAGTCTCTAGTAATCCCAACCAGTACCTACTTAGTCTTATTTACTTCAAGTTATTCTTTTGTACTTCATTTTATTTAGCAGTCATCTCTATGTTCACAGCACTGATGTTACAAATATTTTCAGTCCTCACTAGGTTCATGATTTTGTCCTTTATTCCCAGGCATGTGCACTTGAATACTTTAGAAGTCCATTGCCATTCAAAATGTGAATGTTGGCATTGCCATGTGAAGGCTTTTGAATATATTCATGTAAGAGTTAAAATTAGAAGATAAAGAACTAGAAAAAAATTCAGTGAATTTTTTTTTAAGGAGATGATAAATTTCTTGCCTTAGTTATTGGACACTTGTTTTTCTTACATCTGGTCTCAGTATGGTGTGTGTGACAGTGTTTATGCTTGTTAAGGGGGAAAAGGTTTCTTAATTTCACTGGAAGGATTAACCTCTTCAGCAAAAAGTTTTTCTTCAGTAAATGCTTTTAGCTCTCCAAATTACCTTTTTTTAACCAACCACTAAAATGACCTAAGGATTAGTAGAGTCAATACTCACAGCTTTAGTGTTGACTTGCATTAAAAGAAAATATCTGTAATTTGTTTCGATTGCGTAGGTAAAAGTAATGTTTTCTTTGTGATGGAATATTTGATAAAAAAAGCAGAAGTTCCTCTTCTGTGACTAGAAATTAATATGCAGGCTTAATGAATGTATTGAAACATGACACAGGTGTACTCCTGTTAATTTTTTTTTCATGAAGAAAGAACAGTGGTTCAAAGCAGAAACATTCTCTTGCATATTTAAAAGCAGGGTTTTGGTTTTGGTTTGGGTATGTTTCTGGGTTAACTGCAGTTCAGTTCCCTCTAGACATGGCTGTAGGTCCTGCCATCTGTCCAAGTGAAGCTTTAGTGTCTGGTTTGTAAACCAGTGCCTTTTGCACATGAATTGTTTGCAACTTGAACTTCATGTGGGACGCAAAGAGGTGTGGATCTAAAATAGGTCATATTTTATTCTAAGGAGGTCAATTGCTGCTTTTAATGGGATAGGTGAGCTTGCGAAGTGCACTGACTGCTTGGAAGGTCTGGCTGGCTTGTAGGATGTTCAATATACTGTAAGCAGGTTTTTTTCTGAAAATATCTGACTTTGGAAAGTTCTCCATCTGAGGACACCTTATTAGCAGTATAGTGTAGTCTCATGCTGATTGTCACTTTCCCTTTTGTTTCCTATCTCTGTCTTCTGTCACTTGGGTGGGCATCTACTGGTTCTAGTTGTTCTCCTGATGAGTGGTGGTTGTAGGGTTATGAGTAATTGTTTCCTTGCTCCGTTTGCTATTAATTTGAATGCATCAAGTTAAAAAGAAGGGCTTTAACCAAAGCAACTTCATGTTTATGGGAAGGTGCTTTAAAGTCCTAAATCTAAAATAGTCTACTCATATAGTGTGTATAACATTGTCCCTTCGAGAGAGTATGGTATTTGTTTGTCTGCATGTAATTTATCCATTGTGACCCTATATTTAAACTGTGTGTATCACTTCTGGGTACAAACTGGCATAGATCTTAAACTGATAATGTACAAAACATTCAAAAATGACACATTTTTTCAAAAAATAATCATTTTAATATGCAGTTTATTCTGCCTTAGCTAGCAGTTGGTCATCTAAATGAACACTTTTGAAATAAAAGTTGTAATCTTGAAAAGCAACAATGCTGTCTAAATTGCTTACTCCCAGAAAATTCTTTTGGTGCTAAAGTTTAGCTCTAATCAATGTCCCTCCATTTAGTCAAAATGGAAGAATTTATTATCTGCTATTCATAAAGGGAAGGGAAAAAAATAAATAGAACTTTTCTTTGGGTGTGTCTGACCTGTTTTATTTAATTTTGCTGGTAACAGAAGAAGTGACCTAATTTTGAAAAGAGAAGTGTCTCTTTCTTCATGGTTACCAAATATTTTGGTACTTCCTACACTTAAAACAAATGAAAGAAACTGCACCCCACCCCAAAACAACGGATGGATGTGTATATTTCTGCCTTATTTGAACAGAGGAACCCCCCACACCTGAACACAAAACCCCCCTTGCATTATAAAACTCAACCAATCCAAAACCTCCTACTTTCTTGGTGCTAGAGGCGTTCTGCCTGTGTATGTTCATGTGTACAGCTGGGTAATACATTTCCCATTATCCCATTGTCATTGGACTTCTGGGATGTCTCTGATTCAGGTTGTAGTTCACTTGGATGCAAAATCAGTCATATCTTGGAAAATAATCGCAGAGTGGTGGCGACTGTGCTGGAAAAACAAGATACACAGTCTTGCTTGTGTTCATTGTATGGAGAGATCAGTTTTGCATCTGAAACTGTTCTGTTTTAATGAGCTGCTCTTTAAGCTTACTAATGTTCTTAAGGACATCTTGTAATAATGAGAAGTGTTGGGTTATATTTGCATTAATGTCCTGTCCTGGAGAATGAAAGTTGAAGCCCCTTTTAAGTTTTCATGTGATCTTCAGAGGTATTATACAGGTATCCTGCAGGACCAGCGAAGGCTGTTCATGGAAACTGCTCAGTTTTTCAAACAGTGTGTTCTACAGCCTGGTGACTTCCAATCCCATAAATGGACAAATACTGAAATCTGAAATCCAGCATCAGTATGATTCCTGAAGATAACAGCAAATTTAATAACTGAAGGTAACAGTGCACTGTTAAAATGTCAATGTCTGTCACTGAAAACCTTCAGCTGTAACTACTGCTGTTCTGCCTTGTCACAATATTATGTGTATATTTATGACTGACCTTCCTATGGCATTGCTGAAACTTGAGCATCCTGCTAATCTCCTTCCATTTTCCCAAGCTATGTTATCACATCCAGCTCCATCATGTTGGATTCCAAACGTTTTCAGCCTGCAACTACCCTGTTCCAAATTCCTGAATTCCACTTTAATTCTTCTGCTCCAGCTCACCTTTTACAGGGTGGTTGAATCCAAGCTGATAGCCAGGTGGGTGGAGGTGGATCAACCAAGGATCCGGGAGAAAACTTAATTTGAAGTGAATGTGTTAAGTCTTCAGATGGTCTCATTTTGCTTCTCTTGTCTCAAGGAGCACAGAGGTCATGTATCAACAAGTCAGCAAGACCCTCAGAAGCCCAGCTGGACAAGGAGCAAAGCCGTGTTTGGTGTTGCTTAAATTGATGTGACTTGAGTGAGTCAGAGCAATGTGGGCATGAAGCGGAACATGAGAGCTGAAGCACAGGAGTTTGCAGGCTTTGTAAAGCTGCTCTCTCCTGGCTGGAGCAGCATCTTTGCCTGTTGTCTGGGTTCCTCTTTGCTCTCACAGCCAGGTTTTCTCCTCTCTTGTTTTGTCTCCTGGTGATTAGAGTGCCAGTGTGACTCTGTTCAGTTCTGTTTTCAGATAATTAGAGCTTGGCCCATACAGCCAAGTACAGGGCTGTCTGTGTTGGATTTTGCTCAGGGCATTTGCCAGGACATCACTGGTCTGTCATTGGGAACCGATAATCCTTTTCATTGCTGCTCTGCAGTGGAGTGTGGCAAAGACTTTGGCTGATGAGGAGTAATTATGTAATGCTGCTGGCTTGGTGTGCAGTTGGAGCAGCCATCCCTCTGCTGTACATGCTTCAGGAGTAATGAGCAGTGATGCTGGAGAACAGGAATGGCCTCGTTCTCCAGCCAGTTAACTGGGTTACAAGACTGTCGCAGAACTCAGGAGCAAAGGGAGGGAGGAGGGTAAATGAATTGAATCACATTGCCGGAATTTGCTGTGAAAAAGAATTGGTGCATTCAACACCAGAAAGCTAAGGCTCAATAATTTTAGTTCATTTTACTTCTGCTCTTTGGATTCTGTAGGCTTTCATCAGATTAGAGTACTGAAGTAAAAGCTTAGTCACGCTGCACCTTGTGCATTGTTCTAGGGTGTTAATAAAAAACAATTATAAATAGGCTGCTTATATACAGATTCTGTATTTAGTTATTTTACACCCAGATGCCTGATACAATGACTGAAAATCCTGAAAAACTTCTTAGCTAGTTATTGGATGTAATTATTTAAAATACTTGGTAGTCTTAAATAGGTCTTGTAATAAATCAGTCTTTGATTAGTGCCATCTGCACACCCCTGTGTCCCCCAACAAAAAAATAAATCCCTGAATAGACATTAAGTTCAAGATCCAGCAAAATTTTGTCATGTTTTAGAAATTTCTCCCCAGCAGCTGCTTTTTGGACAGCAAGGTGTTGGTATTTTGCTAATGTTTCTACTTTAGTGAAAGACTCAAACAGAAGACAGTATGTTTGTGCATGTTTCTTGATTCAGGACATGAGCCAGAACGTAAGTTCACAGAAATTTGATGAGAAACACTAAAGAAAGATCAGTCTTCTGTAACAGTTTTTATGTAAAACTCCTGGGTTCATAGTTGCTGTAACTATTGGTTTCCCTGCAGAGGTTTATTATTCATGGGACAGTTTTTATTTCAGTGTTTACAGAAACTCTTGTGGCAAATGTTCATCTTATCTTAAGCTACCAACTGCATTTTGCTTTGAGTTCAGTACTGACCCTACTGAATAAATATCTGGTTTACTGCCTGCCTTCCTCTCTTCCTAATCTGTATGCTGTGCTTTTGGAGTACTGTATGTTTGTCTCAGCAGAGGCTTCCCACCTGTCCCCAGAATCAATCTTGCCTTCTTTTCGTGTTTTCAGTATATGCTGTGCAAAGGCCTCCAAAGCTTCAGCTTTCAAGGGTTTTGGTGTCATGAAAGTACTGAGTTCCTTTGAGATTGCCTTTTGAATCTCTAGACACCAACACTGCTTTCAGTATAAGGTTTGAAATACAGAATCAGTATTCCAAGTGAGTGAAGAAATGCTTTGGTAAATTGCAGAAATCTTCTCAGTTCCAGTTCTAAACGTCTGTAGATACATGAGGAGGCAGGAGCAGCTCAGGCATGACTGATGTTAGTGCATGGCTTTTTTCTAGAATTATTTTAACAGTTGATTATGTGGGATTATGGTATTACATTTTCCTGGCAACACTTCGTGCAATATACAGCAAGACTTTGTTCAGGTGGTTGCAGTCACATTCTGCCTGGTCTGAGTTACTCTCATGATTCTCCTGAAGTATTATTGTGCAACTTTGCTGTTGTAGTAGTTATTTCAGAGGTTCTTGTAAAATCTTTCAGGCAAATAAGATATTGTTTGCAGCATGACTTACGGTGTTTCTTGTGATGAAATCATGCTTTGTATTTCTCGTGGTGTGTGTATAGCCTCCTGCATATTATCATTCTGTCTTGTGTGGGCAAAATCGTAATTTCAGCATCTCCAGAAAGTGAAACTGCTGAACCTCAGAATGAGTAAAATATACTGTAATTGGAAGAACACGTCAAAGCAAAGCTTTGCTTAATATATGTTTTGCTTTGTTTAGAGATCCAGAAAATGATTATACCACGCGACACATACTGCAGAGAGCCGAGTAAACATGGCTGAAAGAATATGCAGAGGTTTGTGGGAAGATGTGATGAGCAAATGGGCAGGCAAATAGATGATGTATTTCAGCTGTCTTATGTTGTTTCTGCTGTTTCTACATTAGTGCCTGAGCATGGTCTTGCATTTGTCTGATTCCTACACCAAACTTCCAAATTCTGTTTTAAATGCATATAGTTAAACTTTGTAGTTCAAAGTTACAGTGGAAAATTATAGTCACAAATACCTACTTTCTGTGTCAGAGATTGTCTAAGATTGGAGAATCACTAGATGTTTGTCTCAGGAGGGATTGTGAAGCATCAGTTAACACACTTTGGAGTCAGTTATCCACTCAATTTGTTAATGTTATTTCATACCTAATTCTATGCCTTCTTTCTTCCTTCACTGAAGCTTTTTCTGCTTCAGAAACTGTTGGTGGAAATTTGACATCTGGAAACAGTTTTATATTGAAGGCATAGGTTGGAAATGATCAAAAATTTAAGTCATAACTTAAATTCATCTTCCCTTGTGTTTTTATCAGTACAGAGTTAATTGCATAAATCCAGGTATAATACAGGAGGAGGGGGGTTTATAGTTGCTTTTACATAACCGTGCATGTGTCCCACTACAGCATCAAGGATGCTTTGGTAGTGGGAGGTGAGGTGGAGAAGCTCGATTGCTGGCCTTGTATGTGAGTGCTGAAGTCACCTACAGAACACTGGGTACAAACTGCTTCTGTTTTAAACTGTTTTTCTCACTTTGCTTCAGTGAATCTGTGTTGTAATAAACGGTTATTGAAAAGCTGCTGGTGGAATAGCTGCAGCATGTTATGTGAAGACATTTCTACTGTTTAGTTTTTTTATCCACCAAACTTCTGCTAATATTAGTTTCATGCAAAGCTTTCTCTTTATTGTGTTGGAGAGCTGGTGAATAAGCACCCCACATTTACCGTGCTTTTTGTGACACTATATACTCTCGATGTAGCTCTTCTTCCCTCTCTGCACCCCATGCTGTTAAGTCCAATATAAAATTTGATTCTTGTACAGAAGCCATTCCACAAGTTTTCTCATCCTTTTCACTTTCTTCCTTTCCCAGTTCTTTGCTGTAGCTGGTGAGATGGGGCAAAGGGCAGAATAGCTCATGTCTCACACCAGGTAATGTGTGGGAAGAGTACTGTGTTCGTCAGTAGGTGTCATAGGATATCCTGAGTTGGAAGTGACCCCTAAGGATCATCAGATCCATCTCCTGGGTAGTACAGGCTTAGGAACTTAGAGGCTGGGTACAAACTAGTCCAAGCTAGCTGGTCGTAGCTATTATGTTGCACAGATCAAATGTAGTATTTTCCATTGGTTTCATAGATGAAGTGAATTTTCTGTTTGTACTGTTTTTGGGGTTTTTTTTGTCAATTTAAAATGGTAATGTATTAAAATATTTGTCTTGTTGAGTAGTTCTTGTGAATACCAGAAGGTGGCATAACTGATTTTCCTAAAAGCAAGAAATTCCAAAATGCAAGAAATGTACATGATTCTACTACTCTGATTTTAAAGCTGTTGGTGAAATTTTGATCTAAGGGAAGTTGGATCAGCTTAGATCTTAGCATGTTATTTAGAGAGTTACCTTAAGGAGTTTATTTAAAGAGTTATTTAAAGGTATACGCATCTGCGTTTTTTTTTTTTTTTTAAACGTGAAATCCTTGTGTGCTGGTTTTTATAGGTAAAATTTCTGAAGCTGGAAGTAGTTTACCTGAAAAGGCAGGAGGGAAGAAAGAGATCATCCAGTATGTGTGCAGTGAAATTCTTTCCTGAGCTGCATTACGGAATCCCAGTTTCCCATGAACACATTGTTTAAATAGCTTACTTTATCAATTTGCAAAATGAGACCAATTCCTGTTTACTTTAGCAAGTGCTGTAAAATAATAAATTATTAGTATGGTAACATATAAATGATAGTTTTGTGTGGTAGCACCTCTAACCACAGGCAGGTTTTTAGGTGTACTAACATTAAGTGTTAGAAGTGGTATGTGCAAAGAGTGTGCAAAAAAGACCAATGAGCCTTTTAATGACTATCTATTTTCAGGTAATATGTATCTTGTTCTAACTGGAAGCTTAGTCTTTGTGCAGTGGTAACCTGCATTTATTGACAAGCTGATGTAAGAAAGTATTAGATACCATCTCATTTGATGCTTTCCTTATTAGTCTGTCTCTGGGGCAATCATCACTATGGTGTGGATCAAAAAGTAGTTAAATACACTTTACTGGAGGTATTGTTTCCATTCAAATTTGTAGGGGGACTCACTCCTAGAGCAAGTGCACTGGGCATGATAGGCAAGGTTTTGGCATTGGGGTGTCAGTGCAGGAGTGCCCTGTGCCAGACACAGCTGGAGTTGATTTTGCATTAACCCCCCTTTTTGTTAGAATACTTACATTAATTGGTGTAGGACAACCCTGAAACTTTTGAAGGAATGAGATACATGGGATTTTTTCTCTTTCCTTCAGCTCCCTCTGGCAGACAAAGCCCCGAATTACAACTGCTTTACCTGCGACTGTTTCAGAGAAGGGCTTGTCCCGGCTCGAAGTTATCACGGTTGCTTGGTGTTCTCTATGTATGCTTCAAAAAGATGTTTTCAGCTGTAGAAAAGTACATTACTGAAGCTGCAGAAGGTGCGGAAATACAGGTATTTTTTGATTTAGCTGACTCTTGCACTGTGTCTTCGTGCATCACAGCTGTGCAATGCTATTTCACCTCAAGGACCTCTACACCACGTGCGTCTATCAAGTTTTTTTTTTTTTTTCTCCAATGTGGTCTCTCCTGAGGCCTGCTGTGATTCACTAGAGCAGCACAGATGAGAACGATGTGACTGTTTTGCATAGGAGCCTAGAGTTATTTGCAGAATTTAGACTGTTTTTTTCCTGACCAAATGAGGTAGGTGGAAGGAAGTGGTGCAGCTGTGCTGGTCGTGGCTGTCACTGGGCTGAGCCTCCCACCCACCTCTCTGCAGTCTTCTCCTCCTCTGAGCTTCATTGGTTTATTTTCAGTTCTGTGTTTCTGAAGGGGGGTTTGCCAGGTGAAGAGATATGACCACATATGCAACACTATAAAGATGTAGAAAACTGTCAGGAGTTGTTTGGAGTGCTGGTAAAATGACCTGTAGAAGCTGCTACATGGACATTGGTGAAAGCACTGAACTTCACTTTTGAATAGGAGTCAGATGTCTGAAGTTTTATGAAATTAAGGTTTATGATCAGGAGACTTTATACTATTTGATTTAAATAGTTCATAGTTTTTAAAAATGCAAGTAAGATAGCCATTCTTCCATGGGTCTTTCTAAAATCAGCTTGTACTTTTCTTGCTATGTACAATTATTTTATGCAAAGCAGCATGTCCTCATTTGATCCTAAATTATCCAGATTGTCACTAAATAGGCAATTGCAGAGTTCTTCCAATCTGCTAAGTGAATATCTTAAAACTTTAAATCTGCTTTTGGAAATGAATTAATACCTTGTATATTTGCCCATCATAACAAATCTGAAATAAATAACTGGCATCTTTCAAAACTTTGGCTAGGAGATGTGGAATTTTCTTTAAATTTATGTTCTCAGAGCTGCTAAAGACGAAAGCAGTTTCTAATTTTCTGTCCATAATTTAATTATTAAACAGGAGTTTCGACATTTAGTGATTTAAAAGTAGAACACAGTGTATTTCAGAGAAATTGAACTCGATCATATGAAGACTTGTTTTTGTCATCGTATTTTTTTATCTTCTGGAAAAATCTAAGTGTGAACAAGATATGCATTTGGAAAGTTTCATGTGTTTTTTAAATGTTGATGACTGCTAAGACTGGGCTAATTCTGTGGCATGAGCACACTCACTGAATGTACACCCTCCCTACACCCTGTTCTGCTCAATGTGAAAGGCTGTGGCCTTGGGTCCTTTGTGTAACAACACTCAACAGTGGGAACTTGCAGAAAACCTCTTCTTGCAATAAGGTGATTAGATATTTTCTGGAGAGGTAGTATCCAGCTGTGCCGAAATCTTAGTTAAAGCTGTTGCACACATTTAGGGCTGCAGGGGTGGTTACAGGTATCCTTGAGGTGTACATAATCATTGAGCTGCAAACACATATCTTCAGTGTCTTTGCTCATGGCTGCCTTCCAAGTGAAAGAACAAGTGAAAACTATCCCTTTTTGTCTGTTGTCACTGTTGCTGTTGGGTATGGAAGTGCCTCAAAACAAGAGACCTGATTACTTGATTTTACTTTCCCTTTGGGAGCAGGTAGTGTGGAGGTTATCACTGGCTTGGTTTGCTGACGAAGGGAGGATCCTGAGCAAACGAACCAGGGAGTTACCGCATGTTGTCTTTTGGGAAGGAGTCGTTGGACTACACCTACTTTTGTCAAATGGGACGAGTTGATTCCTCATTGCCACTGGCTCTTGAGGGGTGTGGGGGCTGGGGGGATCAAGAAATCTAAAATTTAGTACAAGACTCTCTTTTTCCCCGCACTGCCTGTTCTGCTGTTCTAGCTTTGGTACTAATTCTGCCTGTTCTGATGGCATGTATTTGAAATGGTCTGTGGTCTTGAAACTCCTTTTATAGTGTAGAGAAATTACACTTTTTTTCTCTAACTGAATGTGAGAAATTAACACTAGCGATAAACAATTAACATTGGTGACAAATTTGAAATTGAACTTTTTGCTGCTTAAGACTTTCACCTGTCCCTGTGTGAAGGCAAGCTGAACTTTAAGGTCAAATTGCAATTTCATAAAAATTCATATCTAATATGCTTCAGGGTATCTGATAACAGGTAATTAAATTGATTGCATCTGAGTGTCTCTTTTGTGGCTCCTTGAAGGAATACAGCTAGCTGCAGTGCAGTGGCCATGGGCAGCAAGGTGCTGCAGCTTCAGGTCTCCTTGGGAAATGCATTCCTGCAGTTTTTATGGCTCCCAGGTTGCACACAGTGATTTCTGACAACCTGGACTTGAAGCATCATCATCTTTCTTGAAACCTTTTCAATCTCATTCTCTGTCAGTCTTCGTAAGGGATTCTGGCCTTTTGGATAAAGGTGTCAGGAATGCCTACAGTGGGGATTTTGTGTATTGTGGATTGGAGACATCAGAGGTGACAATGCAGTAGGAATTCCTGTGTTCAAGAAAAGTTTGTATTTTTGGCTTTTAATGAAACTGAGTCATTACAGAAGCACACAAGAGCAGTGATCAAGGGCTTTGTTCTTGCCTTCCCACACCTGCTCTTCTGCTCTTTTCATCAGGGACACTTTCTGTAGGTGTGCAAGACCACAAAAACACACTCCAGTGGATAAAGATAGTAAGATTTTGAGAATGAAGAGGACTAACAGATTCCATGTAAATAATGCAAGAGTGAAAGAAGAGCCTACAAACTTTGATTTTAAGAATATTTCCAAAAAACTTTACCCAACACATGACTCCTGTAGTTTGCAGTTTGCTGTCTGTGGTGCAGGAAATACTTGAAATTGTTCATGGCTGGTGCTCAGTCCTGGCTTCTGTTCCATTACTAAATTGTTTAATATATTTGCAGCATTTGAGTCTGATGCATAAATGTGTTTAGGCATTTAGACTTTACTAAAATAAATTGAGCAGCCAACAGACTATAACAGCTGTGGAGAAGTTGTTTAGAAATAAATTCTTTGTAGTTCAGTTTGACCTAATAAAAATAACTGTTGCTTCAGACAATTATCTTCAGCAGGGTCAGTCTGGCTGCTGTAACTGTGCATTCAGGTTTCTGTGTTGATTTATTAAATATAATCACCTGGGGAAGATGAGCCAAGGTCTCTGAATAAATTGGTGCTGATTCAAAAGCATTTCTTCTTAGCGGTGTGTTGTCAGTAGAGTACATGGGCTTAGATCAAAAATTGGAAACCTTCATTAGATCACTTCAGTTTTACCTCCTGTTAAGTGTTTTGAGACTTTATTTTACCTGATAACTTTTATGTAACAGTAATTTACCCAAGCTGATTTTTAAAAATATTATAACCTGTAGCTTGTATTTAAGTTAACAGTGCATCTTGACAAATCTTACCTCAATTTTAGAAAAAACTCTCTTCAAGAATACACACAAGAAAATGCAAGTCATCCATAAGTGGCATAAAATAAAACCCACTTTCATGGTAAGAAACACACACTTCAGAATAGATTGGAAATATTTCTGAGATCGTGTGTAGTTAGCAAATATACCTGAGACAGGCTTTAATATTTTAATATATTAATGCTTCAAAATATTAAAACTGTGACTACTGCAGGGACTAAGTTTGTTCATTGCTTGTCTCCCTTTTCCTGCAAGTTTTTGGGAACCTGACTTAAGATTTAAGCAAAATTATTTTACTTAAATAATTTTAAAAATAGTTGATTGTGACCTTATAGGAAATGGCATGAGTTTTTTTGAATGTTTGCTGTTGCTGAATAATTTCAGAAGTTTCAGGCTTACACTATCAGATGTTTTTTTTTTTTCAGTTATGAATGATGCAAAGACCAGGGTTATGGACATTTGAAGAATATGCGAAATGGAGAAACTAATTTCTCAACATGATTCCTTCTCAGCCTCTTTGGTTTGTTGAAGAACATATACTTACTTTGGTAGCCTCAAAATCATGTGAGAATTTGAATCTCTCCTATCTGAGGTGTCTGGAAGAGAAGGGGAAGTGGCTGTGTCAGATGCAGGGTAAATGTGTATTTGTCAAATATATATAGAAATAATGTATGTCTATATATTGTGTGTATGTATGTATATATATATACGTGCTATATACACATCTCTATATATATGCTATATATACATCTCAGGTCTGTAAAATTATTATACATAAATATACATATGCATACTATACATATATATAGTATGCATATGTATATTTATGTATAATAATTTTCACTGAAATTATGCATCCTGAAATGTTACTGCAGCAATTTCCTCATTTATACAGGAAAAAATGCTGAGTGAGTGGATAGAAAACTGTAGCACTTCTTGTTAAACACATAGCACATGCCCTGACTGCTTGACTTAATATTTAAAGATCTGGGGTTTTTTTTTCCCATTTGAGAAATGGCCCCACATATTGCTATAGAGACAGGAACCTGCACTGCTTACGGCATTTTGACAGCAGGAGGGGTTGGCTGCAAACCCGGTTTATCTCACTTCTTTATGATTTATGGTTGTTCCTTGTTCCATGAGCAGTTAGCCCAGTTTAAAAGAAGTAAATATATTTGATAGTAACTACTTTGTAAGCATCTCTGATCCGTTTCTGAGGCCACATGCATTGTGATGTCTACAGTACAACTGCTTCTAAAAGGTGCTGTAACTTATATCTGGTGTCTGAGGGCTTTTTTTGCCCTCAGTTATAAAAAAAATTTCTTTGAGACAGCACAACAGGTAGCAAGTCAAAGTACAGGCATAATTGTTAGAACTGTCTGTAGCGGTTTTAAAGGTAACTTCTTAATGAAATATTAAAAAAATTATTGAAAGACTGTTTCTCAGTAAGATACTTATTTGATGTTTCTAGAAAAGTTGCCATTTCAGTAAAAGCATTGCCAGGTGCACATTGCCAATCTTTTTCTGTACTTCAGTATTTGGGGAATGTTACAATGTTGCTGTGTGGGGACTGCAAATGTGACTGCAGTGGTTTCCTTTGGATTCCTCCTTAGCAGAGATTTGTTTTCCCTTCATATGAATTTTGGTGTGAATATTTTGACGATAAATGGTCAAAGAAATTTTAATAACTAACTGACTCATATCTAGAGCAGTACTGTCAACACCATCTTTTAATTATTCTCTTCCAGTAATTGGAACATCTGCAGTTTAATAGACTGAAAAGCCAGAGGTAGAGGCATGAGAAGCACCCATGTGAAGTGGAAAGAGCTGAATAAGGAAGCCAATTAAATTATCACAGTTTTTTAGGGAACCTGTAGAAAAATGTTATACATCCTTATTTGCTCCTCTTCAGTTTCTAGACTTGTGCCTTTGCAGCCATAAATTGCTGAAATGTTTTTGATATTAAAATAATTATTGCATTTGAGCTCCATGGCTTTGGGAATTTTTTACTGGATTTTGGGGGTTCTGCTTTATTTTATTCTGTGCCAAAATGGTCTTGTGTAGTGTAGGATGCGTCAGCTCAGCAGGCTAGTGGTTTGAAGATACAGAAGAGATGAGAACAGTTCCTCCCAATGTGAAACTGATTTTCTGCCTTCAGTTTGGAGTGAGCTTTGCTAGTACTAATATCATAAAACAAGGATTTTATCCTATAACAAATGTGCATTTTAAAATGGAAACATGCTTTTGTATCCATGAATTTTTAGAACACAGGTGTTGGGAAAAGAATCTCAAAAGTTTGAATATGTTTACTGGTCTTACCACTATCATTTTAAGGTATTTTCTTGTTGTTCAGTCTGTCATCTTTCCTGATACAAACACTATATTAGTAGAAAATAGTTTGTGACACAAATATTTAGACCTTTCTATTGTCTACATTTCTAGATGAAAATGGGAGATGTACATCACACTGTCACTGTAGCTTTGACTGTTTTTCTTTCTGTAAACCTAAAGAAGCCTGAGGTTCTGGAAGAGAGAAGACTTTTCAGGTCATGCTAGAAAGGGTTTGGAAGACTTGAGAACGTTCCGATATAGCATAACCCTACTTTTTACCTAGTGCTTTCGGTTCCTCTGACACTTAAGAAATGAATAAAAGGAGAGAGGTAAGTAGCCTGTTAAGGTGGAATAACAATTTTTTTAACCACAGCAAATCACTTGACTGAGCAAGAATTTTTTTCAGTTTTGTTTTTAACAGTTTAAGAACTGAGGAAAAAAAGTTAAGCTCATTATTTGTGCAAACTGATGAAAATCCAGTGGCATCTCTAGAAGTTGACTTCTGCTTAGTTTTTGTACAAAAATTCAAGTCACATTCAAAGGCTAAGAATAAATACTTTCAGACTAGTACAGTTTTATGTTGCCTGGGCTCTGATACAGCTTTCTGCCTGTGCCTTTTTCTTCTTTTTGAACAACTGTGAAGGGAGGTCTTATGGGAAATGCAGAGGTGGTTTAGAAGTTTTGTTGGAAGTAGAGGTGCCCCAGAAATGTGAACACAGTGGGCTGTAAGAGGACAACATGTTGACAGTTGGTATGTATGAGACAATGTGGTAGCAGCTTAGCATTCAAGTTGCACAGAGGAAGGAAGAGGATAGCCTCAGAAAAGGAAGGGAGTCACAAGGGACGTGGTTTTAGCTGCATTCCTGCCTTGAAGATCGGGGAGAGCTTGCAGAAGAAAAGATGCTCTGATCAGTGCCCTGCCAAGGGGGTCTCTGCATCTGATTTGGTCATCTGTTTGCTGTGTGTGATGCTGTGTGCCTGCTCTTCTCATTTGGGGCCAGATTCTGCTTGTTGGTCAATAATGAAGCAAGATTTAGATGCAGGGATGGAGGAAGAGGGTTAGGAAATGCTTTCCTCTCTTAACAGAAGCACTTTTCAGTATTTCTTCTCTTTGTGGAATCAGAGCTGCACTGCTGTTCAGCCCCAGTCAGTAGCTTCTGTCCTTGCTTAACATCTCAGGTCTGTAAAATGGCACCTTGGGATCTTGCCTTTGGTGGCGTTATTTACTTTTTTCTTCTTATGCCACCTGTTCCTTTCCTTTATGGCCAAGTTTTGTGCAGAAGTTCTTGGTACTCTGTCAGTTACTTCATCTGTGCTCAGTGCAGCTTTGGAAACACGAGCATGGAAATAGTTGCTTGAAACCCAAATGCTTTCTCATCTTTTGTACACAGAATAAAAGATGTGTGGGAGACTTGGATAATAAGTAGAATATAACTTTAAACAAGTAATAAATAGTAGATGCTTTTAATTTTGAATTTGAACTTGCTTGTAGAAAACTACAGAAAACAAGCCCTTTGAATGATCTCAAAATGATGTTTAATCTGTGCAGTTATCATGGGATTTTCAGCATTTAGGAGTTTTAAACTTAAAGCACATCTCCACTTTGTGTGCCAGTTTGGTGTGTTTTCAGAGCACTTGTCTGGGAATAACTTTTCTCAACAAGGAGGATTCTGCACACTGCTGTAATGCTGCTTTTGGCCCTCAGGACCAGTTCATTTGAGGATAAGTGGCAGAGCTATGTAACATGAGAACACAAAATGTATATTCATTGGGTGCAATGCACTCCAGGAGATCAGATTACTTTTCCTATATTTTTAAATGTGCAGCTAAACTGTTATTTTGAAGTCTTAATTAAAATATCAGAATTATATAGTGTAATTTTCTGTTGTCTTAGGAGTAGTTTATATAAAGCATAAATTACATAATAATAGTATTTTCTTTGTGAATATGCAACCAATCTGTGACTGTCAGGAAGAAAATGGGATTTGATTTTTGTTTTTTCTCATTATGTGCGGATAGGTGATTCATTTCTCACGTGGTTGTTCTTTAGCAAGTGACAAGCATTTCCCTATTTTTAGAGTACCTGACACTGCTACTTTCTTCAGTTCTGGATTTTGTACGTGGGCTGTTTGGTGGAGCAGTTTGTGCTGGGCTTTGGGAGGGCATTTGGTTGGCAGTGCTTGGGATTCCTGTACTTTCAAAAAAATGTTTACTGTTACTGGTTTTTCTGCAAAGGTTTTGTCTATGTGCTTGTAGGGTAAGGGGAAAAATAAGTGGGACCAGAAGCACACAAAGGAGAGCAGATATTTGAGGACTCATGTTGCCCTCTAGGGTGAATGATCTTTGGGTCAAAAGTGAGAAGTAACTCTTGATTTCTGTGCCTGTGTGGATTGATATAAATGTCAGTCAATGCTTGGGAAGGACTTTGTGGCTCGAGTTGGATTTTATTTTACGGGTCAAAAGGGTATTTCAGGAGTGACTTCTGAAAAAGGGGTCCATTGATTGTCTTTAGCCTCGTTCTTATTTTTTTCATATTAGTCACGCTGCTCTTAATAAATAAAACATGTGAAGATCTCCTTGGGGGTGACAGAGCAGTAAGACAGAGACTTTACAGGCAGCTACCAGTTGGTTGCACTGGTTGTACTCGGTGTGAGGAAGGGAGTAACTGCATTTGCTTATTGTATCTTAAGACACTTCCTGTATAATGGTGAATGTAAAAGCAAAGTTGAGCGTATGAATGCAAACTCATTATTTTTTTTTAACTTTGTGATTATAATAGCTGCTATCTAACATCTTTCAACCTGACTTCTAGGCCTTCAGTGCAGAGCTGGCATGATGTAGTAGTCTGATGTTGTGTGTGTGAGAATGGACACAGTATTGACCATGTGTGTAGCCAAGTGTGTCTGTTTGAATGTAAATGCTTGAATTCTTTTGCTAAAACTATGACTGTGCTAAAACTGCATGGTTGTTTTTGCAGGACTAGTGTTTCTTAATTGTCATAGCATATAAACTCTGTTGTCATACACAGTGATGTCTGTTCAGCATCCCAGTCGCAGTTCCTGTGAAATTTGTTGCCTAGGTTAATGCTACTCATTTGTAATTTAGAACTTCAGAGAAGTGGGAGAGAGGCCCTCAGTTGTTTGTCCAAGGGGTGCATCTGGTTTTGAGTGAGGTTGTCCTGGGTTATTTTAGTTCCTTGCCTTTGGTTTTGGTAACAGCTTCAAAAGCTCAAAACTGTTTTGGGCAAACATTTTCAATAATGGGGCTCAGGATCAGCAATTATTCCCTGGTGATTTCATCCCAAAATTGAACCTAACATTGTTTCACTGTTACAAAAAACCTATCAGAGTGTTGTTAAACGTTACTAGAATGATTAAACTTATAGTAATTTGTAGAAATAGCTCCTGTCCTGGTTCAATTCTTTATTGCTAAGTAGCGTGACAGGGTGTTGGCTTTTTAATGAGAGGATTAAGCTGTCCTGATGAATAGAAAAACTGTCATGCTGTATAGAGACTATTCTGAAATCTGTAGACTAAATATCTTAGTGTTGGTTTGGTCTGCTGTGGCAATACATTAGAGGTGATCTATGTTTTTCCTGTAAGGTAATCAATATAGCTGAATAGTTGCCTTCTCTTCCCTAGAAACTTGCTCTGCTTCTGCATAAGATGCTATTAAATTCCCCATTCCCTTTTTAATAGTTTGCCTTTCCTGCTCCCCGCTGTCGTCAGCTCCGGGAGGTCACCGAGCAGAGCCCTGAGTTGCGGAGTGGTCCCTGATGGGGACCTGCGTGACCATCTGCTTCGTCAGTTCTGGAGGCAATTTGGGAGCTGCTGGGGGGGGCGGGGAGTGGGGGGGCGTGGCATTGAGAATTAGATTGTTGGTAGCGTTCCTACAAAGACTGCCGTTAACAGCCTGCTAGTCTCTCCTTCTCTACTGCAGAAGACAGAGTGATATTTCTGTTCCCATATCATGTTGTAAAATGCATATGAGATTTTGCTCTTCCTCATTGGAAGTGAGAATAGGAAAATGAGAGCATCCTGAACCAGAAGCTATTAGAAGAGCATGCAAAACCTGCAGCGATTTCTGCTTTATTTTGTCTTCTTAGCTATGGATTAGAAGGACTGATTTTTGCAATGGGCTTTTTCCATAATGGCATTCTTGTGTTGTTTGGTCAGAGCTTGCACAGGAGGAAAACAGGCTGCTGAATTTAGCCACTGATCTCTACTAGCCGTGGCCTAAGGCTATGCTGAGATTTATATCCCATTTATATTGTTGCAGCTCAAAAGAAGAATTTTCAGAGGATGACAAGTGTATTCTGAGTAGGTATGTTGTTTCGTTTTCATATGAAACCTGTTTTTTTGTTTCTGCTTCCATTGGTCAGAAATGAGGTTAATAGGAACAGAATATAGTACGGTGCTGCAGTGTCCCTGTTAAGGTAGAACAATAGCATCAGAAACAGTTCTTTAAAAATTAGCTGCTTTTATTAAATAAAGCTGCATTGTGCTGGTGTGCAGAGTGCAGTCTTTTTTTTCTTAACATATACTGCAGTCAGTGCTTCCCTAACGAGGTGGCACTATTGTTGAGTTAGAAGGATAGAATTATCATATTGCTTTAGGGGACAGCAGGATTTAAAAGGAGATGCCTTACAGCCCTGTTTTACAGATTGGAAGCATCGGTTTAAGGGCATTGACAGAATCATTTCCTTGTTCTTAGCAGCAGCCACTGCTGTGTCAGTAGTGTGTGGAATGGAAGTCCTAGTTGGTAGTCTGTTATGGAAACGCTGTTTACTGTTATTGTAGTACCGTGGTGACAACATGCCATTGAAATGGAAAACGAGCTCTCCTGCTATCTGGAAATTCCCAGTTCCTGTGCTTAAAACATCCAGGTCATCGCCACTTTCTCCAGCATACATGTAAGTGAGAGAAATGAGGATGATAAGGTGGGAATGTTTTTCGTGAGACTACCCCGTGGCAAAATACCCTGTTACATATTAAATGACTTTGGCACTCAGAATTTTATCTTGTTTGCTATGCTCCCCCCCGCCCCAACTCCCCCCCCAATTTTATCCTGGATGTTTCATGATGGATGTTGTGTCAAGTCTTCCCTTTTTGTTGAAACGTAGAGAAATTGTGCAGATTAAGCCATATTCATGATGATATTGTGTATGTTCATTTGAAAAGTTTGTGGTGGTGTTAATTTGTAGAGCTGATCTTGAATTGACAAGTTAAGCTTTAAGGCTGGCAGGCTTTCTTTATTGTGTGTATGTGAACATTTCCTCCTCCTGACTATTTCATTTGGAAGTTGAGCTTGAAATCACCTGCTGTATTGTACTGCACTTCCATTCGTGTGAGTTCTTGTGGAGATGAAATCATCCTGCTTTGGTCTTGTTTTATTCTTTGAAGTCTTAGCCTTAATACAAATTGAATGTCTTCATAAAAAGCTACAATAAAATATTAAAACATAAATTTTAATCATTCATATCTGAATACTTATGTAGTTATACAGGTTGTCAGTGTAAAGTAGCTTCATCATATGCCTTTGTCTTGCCAAATCCTGATGCAGCTTTTGTTGACCTTTCATTGCTGTGAGTTCTGTGTTAGCATATACAGGTGGCTTTTTTTTCCTTCTTTGAAATAAAACTACTAAGCACAGGGTACTGAATTCCTTCTGCCTTTATTTAAGGAAGCAGCTCTTTCAAAAGGAGGAAGAGTTGCTTTAAAATGCACAGGTAGCAGTGTAGGTGACTCTTCTATCTGGAAATTGCTGTAAAGGCTTCTACTTTCCGGTAGTATTCCAGCCTAATACCTACAATATTAGCAGTTTTAAGCTTGCATTGTCTGCTTGCAGATAGGCTTTTGTTTCAGCTACAGTAGGTACATGCTGTGAGAGGTGCACAGGTCCTCTAAATGTCTTTTTTTTGTTGTTGCCGAGCATGGCATTGTTACCGGTGGGGCTGAAAGAATCCAGTGCCATGTGCATGGTCACTATTGTTCTCAGGCAGAAAGGCTGAGGGAACAAACCTGGCTGCACAAAACCTGTGCTGGGCACGCTCACATTTAAGATTAATTAATCTTATGACAAGATGTGGATGTGCTTCAGTCTTTTTATGGGAAGCATCAAATATACTTAAGGCTACCAAAAGTGAAGGTATTTCCAATAAATTGCTACCTATTCTGAGTTGTTAAAAAATATGACTTAAATATAAGGAAAGTGTCATGATGATAAGAGCTGTGAGACATTTGAACCTATTTCAGGGAAACAATGTCGTTGCTGTTTTATCTTATGCTGTTGTTTTTAAACTGCAGTACTCTTAATACAAGAAAAATCAGAACTAGCCCAGTCTGATGTCTCTGCTGCTGAAACGGAGCATTTCTTTTGTGTGTTGCCTTTAAAGTGCTAATCTTAGCCCTGAGAATTCTCCAGCCTTTGTGATGCAGATTTTGTGGCTGATTATCTTAGTGTGTTGAAAGTATGAACAGGTTTAGTGATCATGCTTAAACTATATGATGCTGAGCTTATCTGGAGCATGAGAAATATGTGATCAGCAGCCTTAATCATCTCTTGATAATGAGTCAGTGTATCTCATGTTTCTGAAGATATTTCTTTACTGGTACACAGACCTGACATTAGGAGGACTCACATATCTAACGTTAAAATTATTCATATATTTTATTATAAAGAATGAGAAACATTACAAAATGGCACCTACTTGATTAGGCAATATAAATCAACTAATTAAAAAATCCTTTGTAATTTAGGTAGACCAATAAAATAGGTGATGGGATTGATTACCATCATTGCAGAGATAACAGTAAATTTGCTACTGTTTCATATAATCTGATGTTTTTTTCATATTCATATTTATGAATTTTATGTCATAAGTAGTACCCTGCACACAAGCAAAGGGCTTATGTTTTGAGTAAAGGATTGAGGAATTAGTGGTGTGTGACATGGAACACGTCTTGATGTAAAATAAATGGCCATAAAACTCCAGAATTCACAGATGAACACTTTGATACTAGGTATTTTGGATCTAGGGTATGCAAAGTTATGATTGAGCTTTTAATCCCTTAAATACTTGACATCTCAATCTTACAAAATAGGGGATTTAGTGTAGTTTGGAATGCGAAGTAGAGAGGTCTTAAAAGTGCTTGCATTTTTTTCTTGTATTTTAAACGAAATTCCAGTTTTTCGGGTTTCTCTAGTAAAGTTGACCTTAGCTTTAAAAGCTTCACCCTGCTTATGATTTACAAGCAACCTATCTAGAGATTAACCTGATGATCAGGTCACATATATTTTATTAGAGTTTTTTTGGTCTGTGTACCCGATAGCTGAACTGTGCCTTAGTTTCCCTGTCTCAAAATGCTGAGACTGGTGGTTGTGAGCAGGTTTGGCTTCTTGGATGAAGCACCTATGTACGAAGTGCTGCTGCAAAATGTTCACTGTCCTGCAGCTGTGCAGCTGGGGTGGCTTAGCTCAGTCTCTACTTGGAAAGTTTGTGGTAGTTGGTGATCGGGAAAAATGAGTATAAGGAGCTCGTCTCGGAGAGTTCTGTGCTGGGGGAGTTGTGGCTGTGTAGTACCTGAAATAAAGGACCTGCAAAAGTTGAGGTGTGATGAGTTTGTAGGTGAGGATGTGGTTCTGTTACTGGGAAGTCTGGTTTGCAGGATCTGGTACCCCTTTCCTGGCAATGGGAAGGAGCAGCAGGGACTTCTGCCTCTTGGCTGGTGGCTTTATATACCACCAGTTATTTAGTAGGGATATTTTCAGGACATCCTGACTGCCAAGAGGTAACTTCATATTATTCAGAGAGCAGAGAGTTCCGCTGATGGGGAATGCACACATTCTCTGTCTTCTGGTGAAACTGATCCAGAGTAGCTTGAACTTTCCCCCAAGCTGGAGAGATCCAGTGACACTGCATAGGGAAAATGAGGCACTATTAGAATTGAAACACTGGCATGTGCCAGTATATGTAGGTGTAGTGCAGCTGGCTTAGTGCATGAGTTAGGAATGTGCAGCTGTGGGTATATACATACACCTTTGTCAGGCTGCATTTTCTTTCATGGCACTTACGTTGCTGGGATTTAGAATATAGGTGCCTTTTGTCAAACACTGGGAAAGCTGTTACATGAAGTTTATGCACCACTAGTCAAATCATATTCATATTTGTGGTTGTGTTGACTATGTGGAGAGACACCTAGGTGACTTCATATATTATGTGGACAGTTTCAGCAAGCAAGAGGAAAGGACAAAGTGAGTTACTCAGAAAGTGAATAACACTTGAAAAAGTGGTGTTCCATGGCATCGTAGCTGTTATTTAACATGGTTGCCAAATGTTGAAAACAAAAAAGCAACAGTGACTGACATAAACAGAGGTTAAGAATTAAAGCACTACTGCAGTTAGGGTGAAGAACAGTTCTGAATTATGTTTAACAGTTTTCAGGCGTAAAGGAACATGAGTCCCAATTATTTTTCATGGGGCATGGCATCTCATACATTAAGAACTAAGAGAATTCTTTCTTATTCACACCAGTAATGTCATATTTAAAAAAAAAAATAGTGCACATCTTCCATTAATACAAATGGAAGAAATGTTTGTGGAAACTCAGGAGATTAAAGTGCTATAATGAACACCTACAAAGAATTCAATAATGCCAAAATACTATTTCCAAAGACACTTTACAGAGGATTGTTCTATTATTGTTGTGTCATGCAAGAATATTCTTAGCTGCTTTTTTAAAAGTTAAATGTTGAATTAAGTGGTTTTAGTCACCTGCATGCCAATTTTAAAGATAAGTAAAATAAAAGAATTCTTAGTTCAGAATAATCCATTTGTAATCTTAGTGCCTTCTATCCTTTCACATGAAATACTGTGTTGATATTAAATGGCAACTATCCTTTGCTTGTGTTTACATAAATTACTGACTAATGTTAGGAGAAATAAACAGATGTGGCATTCCAAATATATTGCTATCAAAGGGTTTGCAACACAGTCTATCTATCCTGAGTCACGTGGTTGTGAAATTTGTCTGATAGGAAATGATTTGCTCTAATGGAAATCAGGTACTGTACAGAAAAGTAGAATAAATTCTCAGTACTCTGGAGTAAGCAGCATTAGTTTTAGCTGCTTATATGGTTATATAGGTTAATGCTTTTGTGTCTTCTTCCAACTATGTATTTGCTCTACAATGAGCTCTTTGAATTCATGCTATACAGTGATATATATTTTAATGGGAAAAGGTGTGTATGCATAATTCATCAGACTACCTGTATAAGTTCTCTTTGGTGAGACTACCCTGTGTGTGTCTGCCACCTTCAATGGTCATTTTTGGTAAATGAGCCCTTTTGTTGGGCTCCTGAGTATTTGGCAGACTATACAATATTCACACTCACCTGTCTTTGGCAACATTTCCATTTTATGACATTGCTTCCTAGATATTTCAAATTTCAACATGTTGAAAGTCCATGTGCAGCTCACCTCAAGTATTTTTTAAACTGATCTGACAATACATGCAAACAGATGAATTAGATGAGTGGAGAGTAAAGAGGCTTGTATCTTACTAGTAGGAGACTGCTTTTAATCCCAGAAATTTTGTGTATGGAGTTCTCCTTTGTGCCTGTTGATCTTTCTTCTGCTCTTTAAGTAATAGGTATTTCAGGAGATTATTCTAAGTTTGAAATGTGAAATTTCATTGCTGTAATAAACTGATAAAAATGAGAAAAAACCTCCAACTTGTTTGTCATGGAGTCTCCCGGGGCTAGTGTATTTTCTGGGGAGATCTTACAGGGGATGATGTAGCTTACAGATCCCCAAAATTACACACTTCTTACACAGCATGATGTTGCAATATTGGCATTGTGTTGTGACATGGTAAAGCATCTTTATTGAATTATCTAGAATATGTTACTTAGCCTGTTCTGCCAGCATGACAGTTCTGCCACTTTATTATTTTTGCCATTATTTCTTTGTTACTGTGAAAAAAACTTGTTGTCCAGTCACATTCTACTCACTGACTTTTCTAGTATTTTCTGTTAACATTTGGGTGGGGCTACCTATGGATTTTCAAAAAGTGCTTGGTGAATATTTGGGTTTTAATAGTTGCTTGTTTTAAGTGGTAGTAGTGGGAATAGTGTGTTGCTATCCCACTAAAGTGGAAGTGCACATCTATATTATTGCTGTAATATTTTGTCCAGCATTGACTAAGATTGTAACAATGTCTAAATTGCAAAAATGTGTTTTTTCATGGGATGAACAAGTCACATGCCCTTTTTATCTGGCATGCTTTATCATGTACGGGAAGAATATTTTACAATTGAAAGTAATTAATGCCCCTCTACATCCTCTCTGGCAGACTGCAATAAAGGAGTGCTAAAACATCTGTGAGAAGTAACAGAGCAAGAGAATTGGTAGAGAAGAACCCAAACCCTCATGTCAGAATCTTACTGACTTTTAAGGTATCAGAATTATTCTGTCCAGTATATAGGGAAAAAGCCTCCAACACTCTTGGAGGGAGTAGTTCGTAATTTAGTTACAGGAATAAAGTGGGATGTATATTCTATGACCAAGTATTGAATGTGCAGCTGCCTCCTTAGACTTGTATTTGTCTCTAAGGAGCCATTCTGTTAATTTACTGATTTCTGTGTGTGAAAACTAAGGACACATAAGGCACAACTGTAATCTGCTGGTGCGTGCAGAATGGTTTTTGTAAGTGTTTTGTAATACACAGGAAGTATTAAGCTGCCTAGTCAAAATTCTTACTTAACTTTTGAGCACTTAAGACCAAATATAAAGAGCAGAAAATAGGTGCAGTGTTAGTCCAGCCTAAACTGTGAAACTCCTGACTATTATATTTTACCTTTTTCAGCATTAAGGGAGTAAAATAGTTCTGCTTATGTAGAAAAGCTACAAAATGTGTGTTTCCTTTGCTTTTTCTGTTTCTAATAGTAGGAATCAATAGACAAATGCCAACTTTGGCAAAAAGTCATTAGAGAACTGTTTCTAGTTCAGCATCTTTAAACAATGTGAGTCCGCAAATTTAAGCTACTAATGGTTCAATGAATGCAAACCCTTTGTCAAACAGATAAATGTGGATGTGATACTAAGGCTCCCAAGAGAGATTGAATGCTGTTGGGAACAAAAGCTTTATATCACTGACTGAGCCAAATATTGCTTTGTTTCTGTGGAAGACAAATTTGAATTAACCAGTGGGCTGTAATTATGCTGCAAACAGCTTGAGACCTGTGATTGTTTAGTTGTTTAAGAAATAATTTTGAAGAGAATATTTTTTGTGTGCATATTCTTGGGAAATCATACCAAAATAGTTGATGTTGCTCAGTTCTTCTCTGCTGGCTTTGTGGGAACTGATCTTGTGCTGGCTTTGGTCACAGTGTGGCCTTACTAGAAAGTGATACAAAAAGGTTTAAGTGATGTTGGGAGTATCTTTGTTTCTGTATTCTCCTACTTTCCATTGATATCCACTGGTGCTGGGAACAGTGACAATGTCTTCAGTCATCTGAGTGTTTATAGTAGCTCTCGTCATTTCTGTGGATGTGGGCTTCTGTGCTTTTTCTCAATATGGTGATTGCATGTTGAAGTCCAAAGAGACCTGACTGTATTAAAAAAAAAAAAAAGGGCACAAAAAGAAAGGAAACGTTAAGGCTTGACATTTAAGTACTAGTCTCCAAAACTTTGCTTCTAGAAATAGCTTCAGTCGGTTACCTGGAGCCTGACTGTGGTTGAGCACGGGTCAGAGTCCCTGTCCTTCAAGTGAAGTTGTGTTTGTTGTTCACCTTGTGGCCTTGCTGCCTTTGGTGATGGTGCTGGCAGAGTTGCTCAGGCTAGATTGCTTCTGTACTGACTTTCCCTTCACCTTTTTCATCTGGTCACTGCAATGAGCATCTCGTGCTGTAACTGTGTCAGAACAGCAGGTAAAGCTGGTGCGCTGCCTGCCTCTGCCCATCAGCGTGTGCCTAGAAATGACCTTTGTCCTTCTCTGCTGATTTTGGGGAGTTTTGCAAGTCCTGTATCCTCATCTCCTGCTTCCGTTAGCCAGAGCCTTGTAAAAGTAAAAACTCATGTCTCACTGCTTTGGTCTATTATATAGAGCCTGTTGTTATTTTCTCCTTTTACAGAACACCCTCAGTTTAGAGGAAGGGTGGAAAATGGGGCCTCTATTTGTTTTTTAATTTAAGAAACAGTAAGTTTTATTTTGTGCCTTTCTCCTGGAGTGGAGATTTAGAAGAGCTCAGTATGAAGTTATTAAACAAATGTTTTTAAATGTTCTGTTGTTACTGCTGCCTTTCTAATGTATGAAAAAGATCAGGTGTAAAAAACGACATATTAAAATATAAACATCAGAGCATTGCCCAAAGTGAGCAGTATTCGGCACTAGCTGCTGCCACAGCTTTTTTTGGAGACTGCATTCACAGTAGTTACAGTGCAATGATAATTTACTTGAGGCAGAAGGTTTGTAAACTTCTGGTTGTGATGGCCCCTTTCAAGTGAACAGAATTAAATAGCATTTTAAAGAAATTCAGTAGCCTGACAAATACAAAGTGTTTTTAGTTTCTGCAGCAGCCTCAAGTTCATCTAATAAAAATATAGTCTTTAAACTGTCCAGTAAAAACAGTGCCATCTGAAGCTGGTAGCGTAGGACGACTGGTCATAGTGATAAAGGAAAAAAAGGCATGATTCCCGCTCCTAATGCACTGTGTGTCACAGAGGTGATCCATGCAAAGCAATATAGGTCCTGCCTTCCGGTGTTGTTCTTGTATTCATCCTACATTTGGCTCTTAAACAGCAGCGGTGTCAGTACCTGTGTGCCCCAAAGCAAGAACTGAAGTTTGAAACTGCTGGTTGATCTGTGAACAGGAGTTAACTCGCTATGTCAACCTTCTGGAACAAAAATGACTTTCCTCTTTCTTTTCTCTGCTAGCTGGAATCGTGGCTCTATTTTAAAATATGAACTTGCATTCTCTATAGAAACTTTATTGTAATAAGAAATTATTAGCAGATGATAAAACTGGTTAGTTTTATGGGGTTGCTGATACTATAAAAGAATTAAATTAGAAATTCTTGATAAAAAATAGTAATGAAGAGATGTTATTTTAGGAGAGGACAAGTATAAAAGTAACTTCTTCACCTGAGTAAAGGATTTCTTGAAATTGTATGAGTAGAAGATACAGCATGGAAATATGAAATACCATGATTACATAATTTTTTCATCTACATTATATTAATATTTGAATTTCTAAAAAAAAAATTATGATATTTTCTTTAATACAATGCTGCCATATCAGTTCTGCTTACTGACCTCCAAGGTGGTCAGGTACCTTGTTGGGAAATTCCTGAATTCATTACTCATGGAGTTGGAACATCTGTTCATAGTGGGAAGACAGCAATATAATAAATAATTTTTTTTTGAGACTGAGCTTACTAAAATACTTTTTGGCAGATTATGCATACAAAGTAAAAAATTATTCTATTTTTAATAGTAAATGAAAGTTTTGTTGTATTTTACTGGCCTTTTAATTAATAGGTTCATTAGCAAATTACATGCATAGGTGCATGCACAGGATAGCCCTGTACATGCCTTGTACAAAAAAACCAGGGGTTTTTTGGATAGGTCATAAAATCATAAAGATTTGGCTTGCAATAAGAATAACCTAATATGACATTGAAATCTCTGTCCTTATTACCTGATAAATACCAGAGTCCTGGCACATGCCAGGGGTGATTGCATCAGAAGCCATTTTACTGGTGACCAGAACACCTGTGGTCGTGGTTCATTGAACAGTAATTTGACAGAGAAAATAAGGTCATAGTCCTTTCAAAAATGAGCTATTGAGCTTCACCAAATTAAGAACTCACTCTCTGGCCAATATGGCTTTGGCAAAGCTTTTACTTAGTTATGTAAAGACTGGGTTTTAAATAAATTGGAGAACATTCACTCTAAAATATCTGTAGCTGTAGGCTGATGTCCTTACTTTGTTTTCAGAGTCCCTACAATAGTCTGAGAAACAGATGAATGGATTACTGATGGAAATGAACAAATCCTTAATAATACTCTTAGTTGCCTTGTTCCTGTTGCATCAGAATGAACTCAGCTACTTCTGAAGAAAACATCATAACAGAATATTGGTTTATTTCATTTGTGCCACTAAACTCTAAAAAATGGCAACTCCATAATTAGAATGTTCTAGTTGAGAATAAAATTTGTCACAGTTTTCACAGACCTTTGCTTATCATGGGTCACCTGGATGCCTCTGAACCATTTTAACAGGTTAACAATTGCTAAGTGGTTTAGAAAGCAATTTGCCTCTGTGAATCATGTTGTAACTCCAGCCAGTTAAATCTGTCAGTATTTGCTGGAAAGTTAAAGCATATTAATATCCATATAATGCACACTCCATTTTCATCACTATAAAAATACCAGTTGGAAGTACTTGGAGGATTAACTTGGAGTCATGAGAAAAGCATGTTTGGTTATAGACTCTAGGAAAAAACTATGCTGTTGAAACTTGAAAGAATCAGCATGCGGTTAGAAAGAAAATTCTGATTGAACCTACCTTGTGGTAGCAACTAATTAACCTCTGGCACCTTTCTCTGAACTGCAGGCCACTGCTTCCCAGAGGTTGCAGAAAGTCAGGCAGCTCCTCTGCCTTCCTCTTGCAGTGTTAATATTAATTTCACATTCAACTCCCAACATTCCCTTGTTCTTACCATTATGATGTTCAACCTTCTCCAGACCAAGTGAGTGTGTTGAAGGTGGTTTTAACATCCACATTTAGAGCAGCTCATTGTGAATTCTCATGACATGTTACTGTAGTTTTAACTTCTTTTAACTTTTGTTTCCTAACTTTTTAAAACTCTGGTTAAAAATGGTACTGCTGCACTTCTTGTTTAATGATTTCTATTAATCAGAGCAATTGAATTAATTAGAAAGTGAATTAACTTTCTCCTTTGATAGTATGCTTGATTGTGATATACTGTACTTAAAGTAAAAAAATCAGTATGTTTACATTCATTACTATTGAGTTAATTATAGTGCTCAGTAGATCTATGTTAATGAATGTAAATATTGCCTTTGGTAAATGTCCAAACAAGACAGATCTACTGACTGTGGTTTTGTTGGGAATTCAGTTGGACATTCAGTGCATTTCCCGTCTGTTCCGGGTGTGAATGGCAGAGTTATTTCTGAATCTTAATTTTACAGCCCCAGCAACAGAAGCTACATTCTGAATACTTTAAAATTTTGTTGCAGGGTATATGATGCAATGCTTGGGTTTTGCTCTTTGTGTATTGCTGTTAACACAGAGCTTAAGCACTGTTGCAGTTTCACTTCATCTTATAAAGACAAGTTCTTCTTCTTGTGTGTAGATAAATGCCAAAGTGCTACAAAGCCAGTGACAAAAGCATAATTTGTGGTCTCTCTAGGAGTGCTCTTTCCCTCTTGGTGAATGTCACAGGGCTGGAATTCAGGGGATCAGTGCCTTATTGCCAGGTCTTATTGCTGACTTGCTTTGGAACTTCTGCCAAACCCAGCTCCTGAATGTCACTTTCTGCAGAAGGGAGAGGGTGCTCAGCCCTCCAGAACTGTTAAGCTGTGGGTTAGAAAGGTGCTGTTTAACAAGAACAAAACAAACAAAAATCCCCAAGCTCCCACAAACAAACAAAAAACCCACTTTTTTTTTTTGGTCATAGTTGTTTAGATATAAGCCAAAACTGACATAGGATTAATATAATCTGCTTGTCTTTATTCACATGGAATCATACACAGCCAAGTTAATGTTTAAGACTAGAATTGTAACAGTTATATTGTGATGAAGTTTTATAGTGTGGAATTTGCAGTTTTTAATGCCGTAGTCACATGTGCAAGTTTCTGTCCATGCATTACAGCAAATGTGGAAGAGAAATAGTGAAAATCTTTTCTGCAGAAGAGCTTCAGGTGGTGAGCTGCTGAGCTTATGTGTGTGATATAGAGAACTGCTTGTTATATATTGAAAATCAGGTAGAGGAAATAACTGCTTATGGCCACACTAGGCATGTTGAATGTGTACTTTTAGGTATGGCCAAGTATTTTGAAAATTATTATATCCTTTCTGTTGACGGAGCAGTTTTAACAAGATATTGTGTTCTAAAGAGGACAACCTACAGAGGACAGAGCTTTGGGAAGTTGTGTGTAATGTTCAGAAAAATGCTTCCATTATCCCAGCTGTTCTTGGAATAAATGAATCATAGTCAAGGTCTTTGCCTTCATTTGTAAAATTTGTGAATTATGCTGTCTGTCAGAAAATCAAGTAGTGATGTGGCAAACATGGTAAAAAGCCCACTCCAAACAGCCAAGAAGGTTGGTTTATTTGTCTCATTTCGTAATGATTTTAAATGATGTGTTCACTTTCTATTTTCTTCTGAGTTCAGAGAAAGTAGTTTAAATACTCCTTCGTGTAACATCTATCTGATCTGACGTTTTGGGAAGATGCTTTGAGAGCAGAGAGTCAGATTCATGCTTGTTGAATCTGTTGTTCTTCTCATCCACGCTTGCAAGTCTCCCCACATTATTTTATATTTCTTCCTAGAAAGACATGTACAAATTTAGAGACTGGATGTCCTTTGAAATTACGTAAGACTCTTGCCTCCATGCAATTGTATGAAAACTAAACCAAACAAAACCCACCAAACTCAAAACACCCTAGAACAGAGTGAACAAAAATATTTTGGGTTGTGAGCTAGCAACTCGCTTTGCTGCTCTGTTGCATAGTTGTATTTGTTGGATGCAGAGATAGTCTGAAGAGCCCTTTTCTAAGGTATACCCTGTAAACTTTGTTTAAATGACTCTGGATTCATTTTATAAAATAGAGGTAATTGTGTTTCAAAAATAGCACAGATCTTACATGCTGCAGTTCATCCACATTAGTTTATTCAGCTGAGTACATTAGAAGTCACAGCTATTTAGATGTACCCTTGTTCCTACAATGTTATGTCTGTGTGCATAAAATCTCACTGTTTCAAACCCCTGTGCACTGTTGAATGGTGAATTTGTTTTGAATATGTTTTCATAGCTGACCTTTTGTACTCATGGGTTTGAACAAGGCATATTGATGCTATGAGGGTAATATGTGAGTTTCAGGAAGTGCTCTATATGGTCTTTGTACTGAAGAAGGTGGGGGTAAATATTTTTTAAAAGAAGGAAATTATGAAAATTACTTTTCTTCCACAAATTCCAAATTTGTCCTTACATAGTGATCATAATCAAAATTGGGGAAAAGGAGGGGGATTTCAGCACATTCTTGTTACCTAATTTCTGAAACTAGCTTGGAGGCTAGTGTTTTAACCTGGGTGTTTAAAATCTGGAAAACTTCTTGTATCTGAAATTTGCAGCAATTACGTGAAATGACTGTGAATCTTTTTTGAGATATGGAGTCTTTATTAACAATGGAGATGCCCTCTTCTGTGGATTAACATCTTATGTTTGCTAATTAAAACTGCGTACATATTCATTATACCTCTATCCAGGCTCATAGGTAGCACATTAGATCACCAAAATTACAGAAATTAGTTGTTATTAATATTTCTGTAGATGAATTTTATTTACATTGAAATAATAATTACAGGTTAGCATAGTTAGGCTCTCAGATATAACCTAATTTGCATCTCAAGATTAAAATAGTAGGCTAATAATACTGCAGTAATTCTTTAACAATTCTACCTAAAAGTATCTCATCCTGTCTAGATTTGGACAGTAATTGCCTGGAATCAAATCTTAAATTGAAATTATGAAATGTGTCCCTTCACAGTAGCAAAATACTGGATATCATGTCCTAAAAGAGTTCTAATTGTGTGTTTCTAAAAGCAGGTTAAAGCTGCAGCTTGAAACTCCATGATGTATATTTTCTGTTATAAATAGTCATGCGTGAATGAAGTAATGCAAGCTGTAAGAATGAAAACACTTCCTTTAATATTACACTTAGAGTTTCAATGCTTCACCAGTTTGCCAAGGAAAAGCTAAGATGCTTGATTTTGGAAACCAGATGAAACCTCTATTAGCATCCTATAATACTGGAATGTAGAAATAACATACTGTGCAAGTGTCTAAATCAGGGAGCTGGGGATGGAAGGAAAGGGAAAAACTTAGTAGACAAAAAGTACTTATGCCTTTTTAGAGACTGTTATGGCTTCACTTTCTTGAATTAGCTGAAGGGGACCACTAAGGACTGATTCTGTTGCCTGGTGATTCTTTTTCCTGTGGCCTCTGTGCTGTTACATTTCATCCCAGAAGACTGTGGGTTTAGAATAAAAGATCACTGAATGAAAATTATTTTAGTCTTAAGGTTTCTCTGTTCCAATTTTTTTAGATCTCTGGTGGAAGAGGAGGATCCTCATATGAAAGTATCTCTTGGTAGCAGCGATATGGGCGTCTCTGCCCATCTACAGTCTTCAAAGACAGGAACCACGAGATTTTTCACCAGCAATACTCACAGTTCTGTGGTATTACAGGTAATTAAATATTCTTATGCCTGTATTGAGCTGTACAGAGAATTTTGGCTGCTCTAAACAATGCGTCCACTCAATCGATTTTATCAGTCTGGTAATTTCTATAAAGCCTCAAAAATCCTCATGTTTTTGTGCTGTCAATGCCCACAAGCAAGCGTTGCTTGGGACTTCTTTTCCTATGACATAGAGGTTCAACTTTTAGCAACAGCTTGGAAAAAAACCCCTGGCCTTTTCCTGGGGTCATATGCCAGTCCACTCTCAAGTTCTAAAAGGTAACAATGTTTAAACTCTGACCTGTCAGCTGTATCAAAGAAGCTCACTTAAATATCATCATGTAATACATTAGACATATCCTGAAGATGGCAGAGCCCTGCGAGGTTTGTTGTAATGCCCCGTGCTGGGTCTGACTATGGCACTACTGTGTGGTAGAGCATCTATAGAGACAATATTTACATTCTTGCTAATATTAGAAAATACAAGTTTGAAGGAAAATGTTTTATGTTTGAGCTTCTGTTCTACACTGAATGAAGGAGGAGTGTATTTAATCCATCCTCTAGTATCCACAACCGGGCACATCTTCGGAGGAAATCTTGCTCTAGGATGCCGCTGTAGATGACTTTATTTTTTATTGCAGTTAGATGTTATAAATAATTCAGAGGAGATCAGATGCATAATGGGAGCTTATTTTGGAGTTTTTAGCATGTCAGCTTTGGTAACAAATTTGATAATCATAGAACCAGGTAACAGCTTTCATTTCAGGCCACAGACTCTTGCAGCCTGTTAGGTTGCAAACCCCTTAAACTGCTGTGGAACAGAATTATATCTAGAATGCATATGTGACCAGAAGGGGTAGGTCCAAAAAAGATAGCAGTCACTACCTGAAACAACTGTTATTGTGAGAGCTTACAAAAGAAACTCCTTCCTGAAAAGAACTTAATTTTTGGCCTGGTGTACTTTGCATTCATCAGCTGTATCTGGAAAATAGTGATTATTCTACTTGTTTTCAATGAATAATAATCATTGATTATATTAGAGATAATAGTTTTAAGATGACAAATTATTTCTTTGTTACTTTTTTGGACCTACAGTACACATGTACATAAAAGTAAATAAATATTTACATAAGGGAAATAAAAGAGATTACTACTCTCCTCCCAAATCAAAGGGATGCTTTGCATTGTGCTTTTCCTGCAGGGTTTTGACCAGCTGCGAGTGGAAGGTTTGCTCTGTGATGTGACGCTTGTTCCTGGAGATGGTGATGAGGTGTTTCCTGTCCACAGAGCAATGATGGCTTCTGCAAGTGATTACTTCAAGGCCATGTTCACAGGTGGTGTTTTTATTAAAGCCATGTACTGCTGCCTCCAAATTGCTCTTATTCAGACACTCAGACACAAGTTCAGTGCTATGTGCGAATCAGTCCATGATTGCAAACAATACTGTGGACTAAACATCTCTTTCTCTACAGTTGCATATGGGGTTTTTAAACTAAATTTTAAAATATTATTTTAATTATCTCTAAATTTATGAAATAATTTAAACCCCATCAAAATTATCATATACATTTACCTGCATGTCTATTTCAGGAGGAATGAAGGAACAAGACTTAATGTGCATTAAGCTTCATGGTGTGAACAAAATAGGCCTAAAGAAGATAATTGATTTCATCTATACTGCAAAACTTTCCCTTAACATGGACAACCTTCAGGACACTCTGGAAGCTGCCAGTTTTTTGCAGATTTTACCTGTTTTGGACTTCTGTAAAGTATTTCTTATCTCTGGGGTAAGACTATTTGTTTCCCATTTACAATGTTTAAGGCCTTGGTACGTAGTTCTGGTTTTTTTCTGTAATTACACTGACTTACGTAATAGTCAAAGTTATGTGTAAAACTTGCCATTATTCATGATTTGGATTCACAGCGAGCAAGTCTGCTTTGTAGTTTCCTTGAAAAACTTGGTTTTCTTCTGAGTATTATTTACAATGTGAGTTTGGTACAAGTGTTTCACCACATCAAAATTCTTTGCTTACATGTCTGATATGAGATGTTTCAGTCTCCCTGCATGACTGCACTCACTCTTAGCATTTTTCTGCTCACTGCATTCATTAGGTGTGCTTCAGTTACTTTCACTTTATTACTGTAGTTACAGCACTTCCATTTCAGAATGGGGGTGCAGTTATCTGTTTTCTGACTTAAACACGGTGTGTAAGCAATACCCAGACCTTCAGTACCCTTCCTTGCCCTCCTGTCCTGCCAGCAAGGAGGAGCACCTGCTCTGTGGGGCTGTAGAACAGCAGTGGTGCAAGAGCTGTGCTGTCAAAGCAGCTCTGCTTGGAGAGACACTGCAGTTATTTTTAATATGTCCTGGAGATTTTCTAATGTTGATGTTAATTGCTTATATACCTTACTAGAAATCTGACTTTAACAGGAGACAGGTGTGTTCCACACGAATTACAGTACTATTTGGAATTCAGCTTTCCGATTCTGTAATGAGAAATACAGAAGCAGGTATTCCTGTTGCTCTGCAGAGTACAGGCTTAGAAATGTGACCTGCCAAACTGAAAATATGTACCAGGATTTATGCAAACCAGAGGACTCCAAGCTGGTAATAACAGCAATTTGTTTCGTACGAGGTGTTAAGAGACATTTAGGCTTGATAATGCCCTGTTTTGCTTTTAATTTGGAAATATTTTCCAACTGACCAGTCATCTGATAATGTTGTGATAATGTTTCATTTAGCTTAATACTCTTCAGTCCTACCCCACCTATTTTATGTTGGTCAGTGGTTTTTTACCCTCAAAAACGATGCCTCTCCAGGTTTGACATTGCTATAAATACCAGCTTGGAAAAAGGTCTTGGTGGTGTTTTGAATCAGGTTTTTGAAAAGGGCTCCCTCTGATGGGAGCTGAGCCCTGGGGACACTGTGTTGCCCTTTCCCCTTTCTGGGTAGGGCAGCTGCTTGTTTATTTTGCTTTGTTAAGGAAAGAACTTTTTTCATATTAAACCGTGCTATTGTTTAAAATGCTTATTCTCTGAAAGTATGTTCACTTGTGATGGTGACTCAGTCACTGTTTTCGTTCAAATAAGAAATATCGTTTGATACTGCATTTTCAAAGAACTAGGAAGACTTTATTAATTCTCTTAATTTTATTTATTTTTTTTTTCTGGAGTACTTTCATTTAGACTGATGTCTAAGGGGATGTAATCTCATTTATGGTATAACTCTAGAGGAAGTACAAAATTGAGGTTGTGCTGTTAGCCTAGTTATGTTCTTAGCATCCTTATATAAAGAATTTTTGAATGACTTTACTTCTGAATTTGTTGGAACAAGAGCTGGTGAGCAAATGAGCTTCTTTTCGAAGGAGCATTTCTGTAATTTAAATGAATATTCTGAGCAAGTATTGAGCTTATTTCTACTGAAGTTAGTTGGCTTGAGAGCTGATGTAACCATTCCCAGACAAATGCTTAATTGTCTTTGAATTGTCTGGGGAGTCCATTATTAAAGAGATTATAGAAGTCAGTTTATGTAAGGCATAATGTAATTGTCTACTTCATAAGAGGATATTGGAATTATTTACAAAGAAAAACCAAAGAACTACATACCAAAGCTTAAGGTAACAGCTTAATTTGTGTAACAAAAATAATGAGACCTTCAAAGAATAGAATCTGTTGTAGCTGACTTGAAAGTGTTTTTTCTCTGCATTTACACCCCTTCTGTCAAGTAGCCTATTGCTCTGATAATCTTTGCTCTGCAACCAGACTCTTAGAGAAACAATGGAATACTTCCTAAGATGTTTTCAGTCTTACTGTTACTATTGGTTTAAAATAATTATCGCTGTACAATAGTCTAGGACTACTCTCATGTTCACATCTAAATGAGCCATAATGTAATTAAAATTCATAAAAATGGCATGGAAATGTTTTCAGAGTAGCGAGTTCTAGACACAATACTGACTTTGCAAAAGTAGCAGCAGTGTACAAAATGGGGAAAGATGAGAAACTTATCCAAGTGAATTATAGCACTCAGGAAAATCACAGGGTAGTGGGGAAGGGGTTGCTGCACCGTAATTAAAGAAAACATTCCCAAACATTGAAAATTAATGTCTTGGCTGTACCTTCATAAAAAATTTATTCCTTCTATAATTTTGTGCTTTATGCTTTGGTAAGTACTAGGAAATAGTAAAATATTGAGGGCTTAATACTTGGAAGTCGTGTCTTGTCAAAAGAACTTGTTTATCTGAGGATGGAACAAGTTAATCTGTTTTATGGGAGCGTGGGATTTAACCCTGGGACCAGCTCTGACAGCCACCAGAAATTTGACTTTTGTACTGCAGGGGTACAATGGATTCTGTTTTCTGAGCTGGTCAAATTTCTGTGCTGTTTCTGCTGGGCTTCTCTGTATGGTAACCCGCAGGAAATTGGAGGGTTTCAGGAGTATGTTTGCTCTTTTGAACTTTGACCCTTTGAAACACTGCATTAAGTGCTTCAGTGTTTAACAGTCATTGAAACAAAACAAAGTTAGACACCTGATTGTTTTGTGGTACTGGGTTTGAGGGCCTGATTTTTTGTGCATGTTACTTGTCCTGAGCTGTTCTCCAAGGCTCTCGTACTTGGAATCATTTTGCTGTCTCCAGTTTTGTAGTATTTTATAGTGAATTAAGTTTTTATGTGACCTTGGGAAGTGATTGCTTCAAAATTTCAAAGAATTAAGTGAACTGCTTTCTCAAGAAAGTACTTTGGCTTTTGGTTTGGATTTTTCAGGTTGTCATAACACTGTGCTGTGCTTGACCTTTTTTTTTTTAAAAGCTTTTTGGTATTTTCTGCAACTTCTGCTTTGTAATGGGCAATTGCAATGAGTAATGTGAACGAGCAGCTCTGCTGAGTAGTCAAAGTTCATGTGAAATAAGATTTGTTTAAATAAGATTCTCAACTCCTTATGGAGCTGCTTAGCTGTTTGAACATTTATGGCTTTTAGCTCTTTCCTTGTGAGTATTTTTACTAGTTACTGGATACACTGTACAGTCAGTCTTATATTTTCACCTGGTGTTTCCATTCCTCCTGTTTACTTCAGTGGGATTTCCAGAGTAGCAGTTCATTCTCTTTGTTGAAGAGCTCCTGATAGACTGACTTTCACACAGAACTATAGCATGAGTCAAACTTCATAAAAAACGCAATGTTTGGGTAACTGAAGTATTTATTTTAATAGCATTATTGTACTGAACTCTGTCCGGTTTTGAATATTCAAGTAGAAGTAGCTATTGCATTTCTTTCTGTTGGATGATTATTTTTTGGCTCATCATTTAAGAATCTTTAGAATATATATATTTTTATGACTGTTAAGTCTTTGCAATATGATTTAGCCTGGTACATTGATTATTATCTTAGAGCACAGTAAAGAGGGTAATAGTAATTTTTCAAGAAAAGTAACCTCTAAGACAATATTTAATACGGCACACTGATTTGAGGTGAGTGGTGGAATTTGTTAGTGAGCCAAACATAGTGCACAATTTCATAAGCATAATGAGAAGTACTTGCAATCATATATGAAAAAAACAACCCTAAGTGCAGTACGGTCCCAGTGGATTAATAAAGGCAGTGTAAAGTAAATTTTTTGAGAATCAGGGGTTGACTGGAAACTGCTGATGTCGTGTTCATCCGTCATTAACAGTGTGTAATGTGTCAATAAATTTCTCAAACGTAAGAAGTCCAGGAATATGCCCAGTAGCATAGATTTACAGTGTAACATAATTATGGTGATACATGATGCACACTGGGCGCTTGATAAGTGGCAGCCAGTCAGCAATAGCTCCAAATACTTCATTGCATCCTGAACATGTGCCAGTGGTACAGAACCTGTACAGGTTTTGCTTTGATCTTTTAAGCTCGAGTGTGCCTTTCCTGTATGTAATAATATCTGACTGCTTACTTTGATATGGAGGAAGTGCTGCATTTCTCTAGTTTGGTGCCAGTAAATGTATTACAAAGTAATTTTTAAATACAGTAACTGTATAGCAAGAGTTAAAATTTGTGGTATACTGCAAGTCAGCTGTTTGTTATGGGGTGATTTTTCCATTGCTTTGTTTTTGTAAGGCAACTTGAAAGAAATTTTAGAAGTAAGAATATTCTGTTTCATTTACTTAATTTATGGTATGCAGTTATTTCCATTCTGCAATTAATTCATGTAAATTAAAATACCTAAAAGGAAATGTACAGAAATTAGAATCATAGAATGGCCTGGGTCTGAAGGGACCTTGAAGATCATCCAGTTCCAACCCCCTGCTCTGAACAGGAGCCTTCCACTAGACCAGGTTGCTCAGAACCCCATCCAGCCTGGCTTTGAGCACTTCAGGGATGGAGCAGCCACAGCTTCTGTGGGTAACCTGTTTGATGCTGACCCTCAAAACCAGTCAGAGGATGTTTTATGGGCTATTGCTAGTTGGTGTGATTATATTTTGATATAAACAATGTGGTCTGGCTTATAATACAAAAAACTATTTTCATGTATATAAAGCACAAATATTTTCATGATAGAACTCCTGACAGTCTGCTGCACATTCATTTTATAGATAGGATCTGATTACAGGATTAGTAGGCATTTCAGGGTGTGTGAATGAAGGACTGGATGACTTGTTCTTAACTCTAGGGCAAGTTAAATCAGTTTCTAGTGAATTAAGAAAATGGCTTCTTCTTGTACTCATCAGACATTTGAATTGTCTGGTGTTAAAGGACAATGATCAGATTGAGTTATACAGTATTAAAATC
Organism: Ifrita kowaldi; assembly: GCA_013398055.1. NCBI lineage: Eukaryota > Metazoa > Chordata > Aves > Passeriformes > Cinclosomatidae > Ifrita > Ifrita kowaldi. The sequence continues at coordinate 183,056 of VZRS01003910.1, read as the reverse complement.
TTCCAATCTCTATCATGATCAGGAGGTCATTTGATGATTTTTGAATTCTTAGGCTGCAGTTGGGTCATAGTCCTCAATCTTGATAATCTTTTAAAAAATAACCATGAGATTCATAAGCTTAAATTCTTCTGGCATTACAAATATAATGAGAATCACAAAGTTGTGGAAATGGTTGACGCTGAGTAGGGCTGACATGCACAGAGACTAGAACACGTGTAAACGGAGTTTGGATTGGAATAAGGTTTCAGTGCAAAAAAGCCACAGTTCTCAGCAAGAAGCATTTGATTGACTTCCTGTGCACAGGTACCAGAGAGCTTGCTGAAATGAACTGACTGGGTTCACTGAAGACCCACCTGAAGTTATGCCCCATACCTGCCATGTTTCTGCCTCCTTGTGCATTGGATCCCAAGTGACCTCAGAAATTCAGGAGCCAAAGATATAAAAAGGTAGATGCAGTTACAGTGCGAAACAGATGATTACCAAGATACAGTCAGTTGAGTATTGAGTTAAATTAGGGTGTGATCCATACTGCTAAAGCATTTAATGAGCTGGGTATTTTTGGGGGAAATCCTCCTAGGTTCATTCTTTTAAAAAATTATGTAGAAACTAAAATCACTACCTTTGTCTTATTTTTGACATGTATTTAATTTTAACAGAGTCTAAATGAGCACTCCCTTGATTTATTAAAGATCCATTTTTGTTTTGAAGGAATGTATTAATGAGATTCAACACAGTAAATATAAGTTGTCTGAAATACAGGGCATGCAGGGGTTAGGTGTGCCATTCTCTTTGGTTTTATTATGCCAATACAATTTTAATAATGTCAGAAAATGTCAAATGGTGAGACTTCTGTTTTGCTCTCTGTAACCTCGGGCTGATCACCTCTCCCTTAACTTTATTTTCCACATGTGTTTCTTATGAAGATATTTTCAGAGTTTCTCCAAAGATGAAGTGCTGTATAATTGCTATGCATCATCATTGTATAAGGTATTTGACATAATATATGCTATCTGCTTGTTACTTGTCTCATTTCTTTCCTCAAAATAAGAAATAAATTGGGTCTCCCTTTGCAGCCATGAATATATATACTGCATTGAATATTTGGTCATGTGTAAATCACCTTGAGCATTGCAAAACGCTGGAATATTGCTGATTCTACAGTATTCATTAAATTTTACATTATCATTTAGACACCAAATTAAGAAAGTGTTTTGATTCCTTTTTCTGTTTACTTAATAGGTTTCATTGGAAAACTGTGTTGAGGTTGGGCGAATTGCCAACACATACAATCTCACAGAAGTGGATAAATATGTCAATAATTTCATTCTGAAGAACTTCCCCGCATTACTAAGTACTGGTGAATTTGTGAAACTCCCCTTTGAACGTCTTGCCTTTGTGCTTTCAAGTAATAGCCTTAAGCACTGCACTGAACTTGAACTCTTCAAGGCGGCATGTCGCTGGCTACGCTACGAGGAACCTCGCATGGAGTACGCTGCAAAGCTCATGAAGAACATCAGGTTTCCCCTGATGACACCCCAGGATCTTATTAACTATGTTCAGACAGTGGACTTCATGAGAACTGACAACACCTGTGTCAACTTGCTTCTGGAAGCCAGCAATTACCAAATGATGCCGTACATGCAGCCAGTGATGCAGTCGGAGCGGACGGCCATCCGCTCGGACAGCACGCACCTGGTGACCCTGGGGGGAGTGCTCAGGCAGCAGCTGGTGGTCAGCAAGGAGTTACGGATGTACGATGAGAAGGCCCACGAGTGGAAATCCTTGGCTCCCATGGATGCGCCAAGATATCAGCACGGCATTGCTGTTATCGGGAACTTCCTGTACGTGGTTGGGGGCCAGAGCAATTATGACACGAAAGGAAAGACGGCGGTGGACACAGTCTTCAGGTTTGATCCTCGCTACAACAAGTGGATGCAAGTGGCATCTTTAAATGAGAAGCGGACCTTCTTCCACCTAAGTGCCCTCAAAGGACATTTGTATGCAGTCGGAGGTCGGAATGCAGCGGGTGAGCTAGGTGAGTCCTCCTGGAGCCAGCCCCTTGCCTTTTGTTGGGCCTGGAAATACCCTGCTGCCCAGGGAATGGGTGGAGAGAAACAAGTTGAAGTCATTGGAGTGCTGCTGCTTTCTGGAAATAGTGCAAATGCAGAGAGAAATTTGTCTGGATACTATTAGAAGTTAATTTTAGAATGGATCCCGCAAAAAAAAATTCCAAGTACATGTTTTGTGTATTGACGCATAACATCCAATGTCTTGGCCTTTACCATAAAACATGAAGTAAGCATGTATGTCTGCCTGTGTAAGTGTGGGGGAATACAAATGCAGTTTTAAAAAGAAAAAAAAAATTAAGCATTACTTCAGCTGAGAAACTAAATCCACTCCTAAGGGATACGTGGCTCTAGCTGAAACTCGCTGTTGAATGAACATTACATTTTAAAAGACACAAGTTTTCTGGAAGAGTATTTGAAATGCCAGTGGGTTTTTTGGTGCATTTTTTTTGTCTTAGTCTAATGACAGTGATTTGTTTCACTCACAGGTTAGTGAGATTCAGATGTTCTGATGTTCTGGACTTTTTAATTATTAAAAATGTTATATTTCACCTATGATCTTGTGAGTACACAAGTAACTTATTTGTATGAATGACTCGGTCCTGGTGCCTCTTCTTTTCCCCCCTTGCAAAAACCAAGATTGAAACGAAAAATAAATACATGATAAATTATAATTTAACAAAAAAATGCAGAGGATGACCCCTATTAATCTACTGCATTTTGCAAAGCCATAGTGGTGTGCCTTTAGTCACGTCTGGGATAGTAGGCTCAATTGTAAATTTGTCTGTGCTTTAAAATTGAAATGTTACAGAGATTATGCTTGGAAGTTTAGCATAATATTGTATCTAAACCAGATATAATATCTCATTATTTAGTTTGCTGCTTTCAGTATGAATTAATAGCAGATAATCAGATTGCTAACCTTGTGTATTGTACAATCTGAACAGAGTAGGGTTATAAAAATGTCAGTGAAAAAGTTGCAAGTCTGACAAAATCAATATGAAGTAATACTGTCACTAAGCCAGTGCAACCTGTGGATGAAGGGGGCTTTGAGGGCAGCGTTACCTTAAATTAGATCAAGCAGTATCATTCTGCTGACCTCAACTCTTCTGCTTTCTTTAATTAAAATACAAAATTTATCACCTATCTAAAATTCTTCTGTAAAGATATCATTAAAATACTGTAGCAATTTCCACACAGACCTGAAAAATGCCACTGGATCAGTCTGTGGGAAGAGCACTCTAAATGCTAAATATTGTAGCTGTCTGATGCTTTGATTTGGGGCGTCAGGTTCTTTCCTTGTTAATTGTGAGGTGAGTCACTTTCATTTTCATGTTTCTTTCATAAACCTTGACAACTGGAAGATGAAATCCAGCTTAAACTTCCCATTCTCTTCAGAAGAGAAAGACTCTCGGGCTTTTCATAGAAGAGAAGATTAAATATGTGTTAGACAGATATTAAAGAAGTTGCCCTTGGGTTCAAACTAATTCCAATCTGTTGTTAGAGAGGAAAAATTCCCAAAACCTGAATTCAGCTTTCTGGAAGATCAGCTCTTACGGAAAAGGGCCAAAGGATTACAGTTACTAAAACTAATTTTTTCTTTTCCTGACATTCACAGGAATAAAAATTACACTTTTTTGAGGCTTTCTATCAAGCCTTTTCAAAACAGTTTTCAGATGTTTCATCTTCTGAGAACTTTGTAAATGCCACTTTCTACATCTGTAATACTTGCTTTAGTGTAATAATGAGCTGCTGTTTTACCAGTGCATGCCAATGAGAAAAGTTTGGTTCACTGGAAAGGATGAGTGAATTTCCATGTACATGGTACATGTGTTGGACTTTGGTAAATGTATCCTTTAAATGTCCTGAATGATGATATTATAATTTAGATTTTTCAACACTGTGGCAGCTTAGGGCTGTGCAGAATTAAGCACTACTCCTGAAGGATGGTAGATAATTCTGGTTAGTTCTCTTTAAATGTCACGGCAGGCACCTGCCAGAGGTATTCCTAGAAGGCAGGAGAACAGCACTTGGGCACAGGGAGGAGCCCAGCCTGGAGAAAGCAGGTGTGCAAAAAACAAGAGTTTTTGAAAAAGAGACAAAGGCAAAACCAAGTGTGGCTCACAAAAATAGTTGTGAAACAGAGCACATTGGCAAATTCCAGCTGAACACTGGAGACTGTTTTCTCTTCTGACAAGTAGATTTTTGTAACTCATTGTAAGAGTTGTCATGGTGCTTGAAGGCAGCAGAAGCTGTGCCTGTAAGTACTAGGAAACTTGTGCATTTAGGTATTTTCCAGATACTTCAGGCTCTGCTGTTGATAGGCTTGAGTAGAGTTTGGGGATTTTATATATGGGCTTTTCCTAAGCATTCTAAGGGATGTTGGGTTGTGACCAAACCACAGATTCATTCATCAAGCTGCAATAAAGACAGAAAGAGGAAACCGGCAAACCAGGCCAGTTACCTGTTCTTTTGACCCTATGCCCATCAAGTTGGAAGGTTTTTATTTTCCAGATGCCCTCTATGATGTTTATGTAAAAACTTCCTTGTTTATGTAAAAACTTCCCCTGTGAGTGTATATATATATATATAAAGATACAGCTAATATATTTTAGATGTTGTTGACTGATGTGCATCAGTACCTAGTTGGGCTGTTTACTGTCTGAGTAGTATTGTGAATATCAGACCAGAGTGTGAACTAGAAGACCTCTTGTGCAGAGGCTTATTTTAGAGTGGCTCCTTGCTGTGCTGGGACAAAATTAATCAGGACTATTTAACCAGGTCAGCTTAGAGTTGTACAGGAGCAAGCTGTATTGTAGAAATAATATAACAAAATTAAGATCCTGGGTTTTGGGACATTACAGAGTTGCTGAGTGCTGCTGTAATAGACCTCAAGACACTTTAGGAAGCTACTGACAGAGAAGTGTTAAATTAATCTGTATACTCCTCAAATAGCATCACAGATGGCACTATAAAATGAGTGCAGGCTGAACATCCCTTGGGACTGCTAAAACTTTGTGTCTTTTTGAGATTGCTTAATTCTATTAAAATGAGGCCTGTCTTCCCTGGATTATGGTAATGAACACATCAGAAGTTCTACTGTTAAACATAAATAAAGCCTGGTCTAAATCATTCATGGTGTTGGAAGAATGAATCCATCACTCTCACTCAGGTGCGTTAAAGTAGCAGTAAATTTTAGACTGTTTTGTGAACTCTGCTCTGTCTGGAGATTTTGTAGAGAATGTCCTGATGTCTCTCTTAAATTATGGGCACCTTTAATACTGGAATTTTGAATATTTTTTTCTCTTCAGTGCAGAGGAATGTCTTGCTAAAAGAGAGAAGTTGAATGACCTTGCAAGGTAACAGGGAAGCAAGTGTGCAGATCAGTCTAACAGAAGAGTAGGGTTTTTCAGCTGGAAAGTGATTAGTTTTTTTGTAGAGCACAGTGGATGTGAGATTTGAGTTGGACTAGTTTGTCTGAAATACTGTCAGACAGTACTTCAGCTGTGCTGGGAATGTTCGAGACAGTTTTGAAGCCACATCAGAAAGTGATGGGTCTTGGACTCAGCATCATCCTTTCTCAGATTAGTATCTTTACAACATAGTGATAGTGATGGTGGTAACGTGTACCAATTCTGCATGTTTTGTCTTCTTTTCCTAAAGGGTTATTTTGGCTATGGCTTCTCTCTTAAATGCAGTTCATAGTGCAGAGTGAGATAAAACTGTCCAGTGTTCAATGTCATATTCATCTGGGTGCTACTGGCTTTGCAGTTGCTTTGCACATCTTCTGCTTTTCATTTGCACATCCCCTGCTCTTCCTGTCCGTGGAGTGTGTTAGAAATACAAGTTCCTCACTTCAGTGCAGAGTGGAAGCACTTTGAGAAAGAAGATGTCTTTGTTTTTGTGGAAGCAGTAAAGTGATGGTTTTGGTGCAGAGGAGCAGCGAATGGTGGGTTGGACAGGGCCGCTCTAGCGGTGGAACTGGGATAGCTATATTTACTTGCACATCGAATCTGCTTCTTTCTGGTTTGAAATTTCTGCACATCTTTGCTTCTGCTTGCTAAATAGAGCAGAGTGGAAAGGAGCTTTCCTTTTAAGAAAAGAGTATTGGAATAGGTGAATATGTTTACAAGAGTGAGCATGGGTTTGTTTGGGGATTGGGCAAAAACTACATGTGGTGTCAAGGTGGCACTGCACAGAAACACAACTCAAAGATTTAATTTTAGGTGTCATTTGTGGAATCAGTTCTTTGTGCCTATACCTTTCTTTGGGCAAGAGAGTGTCTCCAGCATTCACTGGATTTATAGCTAAGTCCTTGATGGATACAGAAGATCTGCAGGATATCAACTGGAAAGAAATACAATTTTTTTTTTAAGAAGAGATTTCTGTCTTTATTAAGAAAATGCAAACAACCAAGGCAGATCTCTTAGAGTAGACTTGGGAACTTGCCCATATATTGGGCAGATTATTAAAATCAAAAATTTGATACATCACCGGTACTGCAGACACACATGACTGTGGTTACTTTGTATTGGTTTGTTATTTTTTTGTCCATCTTGCACATCCCCGAGGTGGCAGAACTGGGAGTCCTTGTGTGAGGCACTCTCACAGAACCATATGTGTTTCAAGATCTCATTACTCTTTTGAAACAGTTTCAAGAATATGACATTTTTAATTTCATACATGCAAATCAACGTATGTAATTTGTTTAGAAAAAACCAGAAATTTAGTGTGTTTTGCCTTATATAATGAACCTAATGTTCTGGACTGGCACTTTCCTGTATTTCATAAATTGAAATTTCAGCTCCTGGGTGGGGAAAAGCTGAAGCAAATCCAGTGTGCTGTAACAATTTAACAATTCTTATGTGCAAAACAGATTTTTTTTTTGTTTTTCACTTTTAGCCTTAGATGATGCTGAACTGACTGTCAAACAGTATTTCTAACATTGGAACTGGAAGCTTCTATTTTCAGTGTGTGTGTACTTGAGACACTAATTGCATGGAATTACATATTATCATCCTGTTTTGCAACAATAAGGAGGTTATGCATCAACTAAAAGAGAATTTAGAAGGTCACTCTAATATGCTCTATACTAATTTTTTCATGACTAGGGATTTTTTTTTTTTTGTAGTCTGAGACCATAGCTATACTTTACTCAGCCAAAATGATCCAGAGGATCTTTTAAAAACAGCTTTGGAGTTCGGGTGTGGTGTCTTACATTCACTGTGTAAGTGTTACTGTCTTTTCTTTACTGGTCTGGTCCATAATTTTGCAGGCTTAAACTAACACTAACTAGATTCTGCCTTTATAATAGCAAGTTTTTCAGATTCTAAGGGTATTTTCTCTCAGTTGATGCATAATCCTGCACTGTTAAGTCACCATCACTGATTCCATAGAGCTGACTAAGATTTTCTGCCCTTGATTCAATAAAAACCTTGTTCTGGAGCAAATAAAATGCCACTTTTAAAGACAGATTCGATTTTTCTATGTTTAGTTCGTTAACATCCAACAGAGATTAAGCAGTCTTTATTTTAATAATTTAAAATGAGATTTGTCTTTAAGATAACTTAATTATTGGCAGTTGCTCTGTGCATCGTAAAGTCACTATATTATGGGGTTTTTGAGGATCTTGTGCCCCTCTGATCATACTGTAGTATTCAAGCTGCCATTACCTAGAGCTTGCTCTATTATCGAATCTGCTTTCTACTTGTATTCTCTGTGCTTGTTGCACACCCTTTTCCTGTAACCTGCATCTCTCCCATCTTACATTGAATAGAGGTTTCCTTCTCAGGAATCCATTTTGCACTGACTCCTGGGCAAGGGTGCCTGCTTAACTTGGTATTGTCTTCTATGATTTCTGATCTGGTAAATCCCTTGATCATTTTAACATTCCAACTCGCAAAGAAAACTGCACAAATAGAGTTGTACATCAACACAGGCACTGCTTTTCTCCTTTCCAGATTCAGGGATGTTTCTTTTTTTTTTCTTTAAGCTTGGCTTTTGTAAATCGATGTAGTGCCTTGCATATGCTGTGCTATATGTTGCTGTGCAAATCCTTAATAAAACCCTGCAATACAATAGAAAATTAGTCAGCAAGAGACAGTGTGTTCTCTCAGCAAGTTTGCTGATGGTACGACCCAGCTGGACACGATCCTGTGCAACCTCTTCTTGGTGACCCTGCTTTAGCAGAGGGGTTGGACTAGATCTTTTCCAGAGGCCTTTTCCAACCCCATCTGTTCTGTGTTTCTGTGATAGTGCTGAACAATTCCCTTGAGACTCTCTCAGCTGAACAGTGTTACTTGTTGGCACTTCCTCTGTGAATGTTTCTGCTAGTGCACTGTGCTCAGCACCAAACTGCCCTGCTGGCTTCAACACTTGTATGCTCTCATTTGTTCCAGCTACTGTGGAATGTTACAACCCCAGAATGAATGAGTGGAGCTACGTGGCAAAAATGAATGAACCCCACTATGGTCACGCTGGAACCGTGTATGGGGGGTTAATGTATATTTCAGGTAAATCATGCCTGTGATATCATCTCTGTGAAACAGAGTTTCTTATCTAACAGTTACTTATCTAACTTTTTCAGCAGCAAACAGTACAAATTAGTCTGTGGTTGCAGTAGGATTGCCATGGTATCAGTAGTGATGCAGTGTCATATGTAGCTGGTCAAACAGCACATACACTGCAGGCACTGACAAAATTATTGTAGATAATATTATGCTTAGTAATTGAATAGCTCTGAATTCCAAAGCAGTTACTCATTTTACCAATCAGAATAAAGTTTTCTGTAGCCACATATATAAATTTATATAGCAATATAAATAAATATCATATTGTTGTAATACATTATATTATAATTATGTGTAACACTATTAAATAATTATATATTATGCTATAATATAGCAATGTAATTAAACACACCCTCCCTATAAAATTTGGAAAGCATTGGAAATTGTATTACTTTAAAGAACAACATTTGCCTTCATGGAGGTAATGGAAAGGGCTAAGTTCTCATGTTAATCATCGTATGTAAGTGATATCTGTACTTTCACTGGTTTTTTATTTGGAATTTGCTTGGTCCTGTATGTCCCTGAGGTTATAGTTTCATTCAATTTTTTTCCAAATGGGTTGTCTGAAAATCTGCTATTAGCTTAATTTTTAAAGAAGATTCAACCTGTCTGTCAGTGATCATTGCAGAGATCACAGGCCTATATTGTCCTACTGAAATTTTGAAGTATGTTGTCTTAAGAACTAAGCTGAAATTCAGGGCAGGAGGTGGGACACGGTTGCTTAGCTAACAAGAACTGGTGGGAAGATATGCTGGAGCAGCTTGATTTAGGGGCCCTTGTGCCAGTAGGAATGGAATTTGTTTTAGAATTTGCTGTAAGGTACAGGTGCTTATTTTTCTGGAGCAAGTCCATTGAGCTCCTATTTGCTGTGCTGTTATCAGTTGTGTTTTGCCCATTTTGCTGGTTTTACTGCAGGTGGTACATGAATATGCTCTCTGCTGTGTTTTTTTCATGAAGATCCCACAGATTTTTCTTTTCCTTTTGTCCTGAAGCCTCTCCAAATGCTTTTGCAGGGAGCTATGGAGAAGGCAAATGTAGAGGGAACCATAGGTAACTATTAACAGAAGAATATTTAAAATGTGTGTCCTCTATTCACTCAAACTTGTTGAAAAACGTTTTCTCATGAAAATTCTGCTATGTGATAGGACTACTTAAAACACAGCGGCATAGTATCAAAATTTGAAAGGGAAATGGATTCTTTATGGTGAGAAACAAAACTAGCAAACTGAATGAATATAAACAAAGAGATAATTTTGCAAGAAGACGCATAGGTAACAGTTTTTTTCCTTTAATCTGCCAGCATCAATTGTGTAATGAGGTGCAGTGTGAGACATGGCTTCTGTCCATATTCCCATTTAAAGGAACAAATGTCATTTGAAATGGAGTGCTTCTGTTATAGTAATCTAAGCTAGAGTGAAGAAGTTTTAAGGAAGATGGAATTCTTTCAGTGAAATGGATTTAAAAATGCTTATTAGGGTGAGCAATACTCTAATGTGTTTTGTTTTTCTAGGGGGAATTACCCACGATACTTTCCAAAAGGAACTCATGTGTTTTGACCCTGACACAGACAAGTGGACTCAGAAAGCTCCGATGACGACAGTCAGAGGTCTGCATTGCATGTGTACTGTAGGAGACAAACTGTATGTTATTGGTGGAAATCACTTTAGAGGAACAAGTGATTATGATGATGTTCTAAGCTGTGAATATTATTCGCCAACTCTAGACCAGTGGACTCCAATTGCTGCCATGTTACGTGGGCAAAGTGATGTTGGGGTTGCTGTCTTTGAAAATAAAATCTATGTTGTTGGAGGATATTCTTGGAATAACCGGTGTATGGTGGAAATAGTTCAGAAGTATGATCCAGAAAAAGATGAGTGGCATAAAGTATTTGACCTTCCAGAATCCCTTGGTGGCATTCGAGCCTGCACTCTCACTGTTTTCCCTCCAGAGGACAATACAGGGTCACCGTCTAGAGAGTCTCCTCTTTCAGCACCTTAGAACCATCCCTTGACTTACAATGTTGTAGTAACACCTCTGCACTGCATCATGGGGTCTATTATTTTTCTTCAGTAGTTTCTGATAGGCTTAGCCTACAACATTTCCTACAATTACTGGGAAAAAAAAAAGACTTTGACATTATTTGTGCTGTTTGTTTGGCCTAGAATGTCTGTCAAGTGGTTAACAAAAAACGATGTACTCGCCCAAGCCAAATGTTTAACAAATGAGAGGGTATTGTCTATAAAATGTATGAACTAGGTACGTTATTAATGTTGTATGTTGGGTGTGAGGTACCTTATAGCTTACATTTGGGAGCCCAGTGAGTCAAATTTGAAGACTTTGTATTGAACATGTCACTAAATTTCATGTTGAAATCCTTTTTCCTTTCATTTTTGACTGCAGATTACAAGGGTAGGTAGACCACATCAATGTGAGCTGTCAGAAGGTTGCCAAGGGACCTGAGCTACCTCCCTCTTTTCACAGAGTATTTTTGACATATCTGTTTACCCACGTGATGTTGTGGGTGCTTTCAGAGCATATGAAGTTTCTTAGGCAGAGGGAAGAAAAAATAATTTTAAAATATTAGCACTGTACAGGAGCAGACCTTGTAGAGGCCGGGAGTTTTTTATAATATAGATCGAGTGTTTTTCCTGAATCAGTTGAGTGATGCTTCAAACAAAACATATTCAACATGTTTGCGTTTTTAAATTTTTTTTTTTTTTCAGGTATTGGCTTCCGCTTGCATGGGAGCACACACTATTAACAAATGGGAATTCAGTACAGCTGTGAATTCTGTTGTATGGCTGTACTGAATATAGGTAGTTAAGGGCTAGAAACGGTAACTTAAGCCACCGAGTTTGACCAAATGGTTCCATCAGATCAGATTTAATCTACCTTTCCTCCTTCGCTGTTGAGACAACTTGCATAATGTGTCCTCTGTATAGTCTCAGTTAATAAGGTTATTTAGCACAAAGTGCAGCTTCAGCGAGAGAGCTGCTTTTGCTCAGTGAAGCTGGACTACCACGTTTTACCTTCTTTTGTTCAATAAAACTTTTAACTGCAGTTACCCAGTCTAAGCTACCTCATTAATGTATTTGGTTTTCTTCCTCTGCCTCACTGTCTCCAGGATACGCATTACGTATATCTGTGTGGGTAGATGAATTTGCTAGGAAACCAATGCAGACGTGATCATGAATGGGTATTTTTGACCTACTTTTAAAAACTGTTTTGGTCTGATGTGTTCATTTTATTGTTAGGGACTGATGAAAAAACAGTCTTAATGTTTTTTTCTTTGAGAACTGCTTATGTGTGCAGCTGTGCAAATTCACAAGAATCTTTACGTGCTCCAAAATACACTGCACTGCTGAGAAACTGCAGCTCTGATAATGCCATTGTGCTTGTTCTGAACTTCCCATCATGTTACAAGTAATTTTGCTAATGAACACAGTCACAGGGGTATCTTCTGGGGAAAACTGTTTAAACCAGCTTATTGTGTTACCTATTAACAGTAACCAAGTAAAGCTTAATAGACTTTGGATGGGAGTTTGCTGTTTGTGTTTTGTCCCTGCTTGGTGCATCAAGCAGCAGGATTACTCTGGTGTCAGTTTTGGAAGTACTGATATTTATTTATTCTTTATGCAGTTCACTAGTAATGGTCGCTACCAAAATCTATGTGTAAGCTTTAGGTTTCATGATTGTTTTGGTTAAAATCAAAAGCAATTCTTCCTCTTTAAAAAACTGAAGTCTTAATTCCATCTAGTTGTGCAAGGTGTTGTTGTAGGTGGAATAGTGGCACCAGTGGATACCAGTGGAAACTGGCTAGTGAAGATAAATTGACTCATCACCCTAAGAATACTCTTCTAATGCTGTGCAAAGCACTGGATAGAAAAATGTTGTTCTGTCATTTAAGGATTTGTCAGTCATTTAAGTGTCACATGCTACTAATTTTTTTTCCCAGCTCAGAGACCAGATTTTAGACCCTGCTAGAGTTTAAATCCCCTGAAATCCATATTCAGTGTCTCTTTTATTAATTAAACTGAAAAGTACTTGAAGGAGTTGCAATTCCTTCAGGATAGTGTAAATATATCCTGCTACTTGTATGCTGGGGATGAGGGACACACGTTTAAAAGTGGGTATCTTCACTGGTATTCTCTGTTTGGAAGAAGCTTAATGTGGCTTCTGATCATTCTGAGGTGGTTTAAAGTCAGGATGCCAGTTTTGTGTCTGGGTCTTGAATAGCCAGGAGCTGGTATATGGCCACAATGTTGAGGTTTTTTTTTTAAGTGACTCATTATCTGTTACACGTAAAGTGGAATAATTATTTTTGAACACTGTCATCAGTGGATTAAATGTAGTGCTTCCGTCAAATTAATCTTTGGGGTTTTTTCGTTTGTTGTTTTTTTTTCATTTCCCTCCAGATTAAAGTGTTTATAATGACATTAGTTAACATTTATTCATTAGGATTGAAAAGCAAACATCAAAGACTTGCCCAAAACTGCAAACTGGTTTCTTCTGTAATGTAGTATAAAATAACTTGATGCTGATCGCTTCTTTCTTAACCATAGCATAAGAAACCCTTTCCGTCTCTGAATCCACAGCTGTAGGTATACATAGGGATACAGCAAATATCCATCTCCACTTCCAGTCAGACTGCCTCTTCATAAATCTTGAATTCTTTTGTTTTGCAGTTGTAGTACCTAAATCAGAAAAGCATCTGGATAAAAAGCAGTTGCAGACTTGAATGAAATCGAGACTACATGGTGTGCCAGCTGGGAGAGCCACGGGAGCTGTCTGCCGTCTCCCAGTGATGCAGACACACATTGCAAAATTCATTCAGACTTTGCTTTTTTGGTGCCCAATTAGCAGCAAATGCCAAAAGTGCTCACTTCCATGTACAATTTGCCCAAAGGCCCATCTGCAAGACCTAGCACTCTGACTCCAGACATCCAAGATGACATTTGCCTTGTTCTGTGTTTTGAGGTAGGACAAGAACGATAGGGAAGAAGACCTGGAAAAATCCAGGTTATGTAAAGTTTCTTTGCCCTGTTCACATCAGAGAGCTGATCATCTGCAGATATCCCTTTTTGTGTGATTCTCCTCCCCTTAGAAAGTTGTGAAGTCCAAGAGCCTGGTCCAAGGAAAGCAATTCCTTCCAGGACCTAGCCAATCTCACGGCTTCTTGGGATAATGGAGTTGTGCTGAAGGAGTGAGCACCGGTGCAGCAGAATGTGGCTGTCTGACAGCCTGGCTATGGCTGTAGGGGTCCCTTGTGTGGAAGAATCACTTTACCTGTTCTCACGACAAAAGTGTGTTGTTTTCTTATAAACAATGCTGTTTTTAAATTCCCCATTCTGTTTCTGAGGGTGGGATCTTTAGGGAGTAACATTTTAGTAACAGTCTGAAGCTCAAACCAGTAGTGTGGTTCTTTAGTGGAGTAATGGAAATCATGGATTAGGGCAGTTTGCATGCAGATAAATAAAGTTCTCCCTAAAGGCTTACAGTCTTAATCTGATGGGCTGGTTGGACATCAAAAAATAATTTGATACGACAGCAACAAGTGCAGTACAAGTGTTTGGAGAAGTTTGTAACCAAAGAGTTGGGGATGATCTGATCAGGAAAGATCATAGCACTTTTCTTTGCAAAGTTCATTCTGCCTACCAAAATCGTTGTTCCTTCTCAATTTGCCCTCCATCAGGTGATTACCTCACCTTTATGCTGACTCTGCTGGTCACTGGTTTTTTTTAATCCTTTGGTTTTGTAGCTGACATTTCTGTTACTTCCTCTGCTCCTGGTAAGAACAGATAAAGCTGAGGCTTTTTTAGTGGCACTGTCCTTATGTCAAGGGAGAAAATAGATCATTATTGATAATTGTATTCGTAATTCAGCTTGTGCATTCTTGGAAATATACAACCAGTTTTAAGATAGTAAAAGGTATGTGCATGTTGCAGGAGTAACGTGTGTCCCATTTCCTCCTGGCTTGCACCTTATGTGGTGTGTGGAGGGTTGTGTGTAGTGATTACCCAGAGATCTGGAGGGAGAGTCAAGCTCTCATGTGGCACTTTATGCTTTCCATACTCTGTAAAAGTGTTTTTTCCTTGCACACCATATGTTGCTTATCGGGTATTTTTTCTTCTGTGTTTTGGTTTAAATGTGAATAATGATTCTTTGTGTGCAAATGTGGTCAGAAAAAAAAGTCTTAAAGGGCAGAGTTATACTTTGCTTAATTGATAATTTTTTTGGTCCTGTGAGTTTTGCAGGATCCATTCAGCTGTGAGAAGCGGATTGCAGTTTGAGAGCAAGCTAGGAAATTTGGATGGCTTTCCTGCCTGTCACCCGTTCACATGTTCTTGTTGCCAGTCTTTTACAGGTCATTAAATGAACTTCTCAGTCCTTAGGCTCCATATTTTGATGTCCAGCTCTGTTGGACCTGCTGATTACCCACTCTGGGGGAAAACGTGGTGGGATGTGTTTCACAACCTATCTGACTGAAACAACATGGCTAGTTTTTTTCAGGAATTCCACCATCAGTGACACACAGGAGTCCTCCAGAGTTCTTTAATGACCTAGTAATTTGTGTAGACGATGTAGCCCGGATAACCTGGGAGTGGTGCTACAGCAGGAGCCATGAGTGGCTGACATTCCTGAGGGGATGGTCTCCAACTATATGTATTATTTTGGCTCAAGTGCTGGTTTTTTCCCCATCTTTGGGAGTACTTATTGCTGCTGTTTGAGGTTTTTAACTTTTTATTCATTAAATGAGTAATGCCTCTTTGAGTCTGTAGTGGGAGCGAAAGGTTCAGGTGGCTCTTTCAGAGCTTCATGTTGTCAGTCTATCTACATAGTTATTAAATCCTTTCTATTTGGAGCTCTGTTTCCTAACCATTTAGAAGAAATGGGTTTGCAGTGTGAAAAGATCTCAGATGAAAATGTGTGTGGGACTGGAACAGAAAGGCATATTGTTTCAAACTTTTTATGTCATGGTTTAGAGGTTAGTTTGGACTTTGAGCTCCCACAGACTGAATAGGGANCTCAGTTGTTTGTACCTGCTTGCACTCTTAGCTGGCCGGTTGCTATATTCTCCATCAGACCACAGCATTCTGTGCTGTCTGCATCTGTTCCCTTGTGTAAGAGCATCTCCTGTCTTCCCTACTGCCTGTTGATTGAGTTCCAAAATAAATCTGAGCTTGGATTCTTCCATCTAAAGTACCTGTGGAGCTAAAGACCGTGTGGAGCTGTGGATTGAGGGCTATGGCTTTGACATTTAATTCCCCACCAGCCCCTCCCTGCTTTGCAAGATGTTCCCCAACCCAGCTAAAATCTGTGTGCAGGATGCAAATCTCTCAGGCTGAAAATTTTAGTAACCTGGGCGTCTAAAGACCACCAGAGTGTCCTTGTCCTCTTTTCAAGGAGAGTTGTGCACTTGAGCTGCTGAGTGCTCTGGAAGGGGGCAGACACAGGAACTCCTTGGGTAACTATACCTTTTGTTGGCCTTTGATTCTGCTCTTTCTTCTGTGCCCAGATGGAGATCCTGGGAGGGAAGGTCAGGGTTTGGTCACACTTTCCAGCTCTCAGTAGAGACCAAGCTTGTTTATTCTCATCTGTCTGCACAACACTGCAGGAAAAAGAACTGTAGGAGCAGTTCAGATTTTAAACATTGTATCACAGAACAGTATTAATTAATAAAAGAAAAATTAGTCTGTTTTAACCTGTGTTCCTCATAACCAGGATTGTTCCAAAATACTTGGCTTCTGTTGAATTAACAACTTTGCCTTTACCTCCCTTGTTCAACATTACTGTAAAAAAAAAAATTGCTTGGTTTCTTTTCCATTTGTTTTTCATTGCTTGTAACCTTTTCTTAGAAATGTGGAAATAATTTCCCTTACATGTTTTATGCACCGAAATAAACACACCACTGATCACCTCCCCATGTTTGTTACTCAGTGCCTGCCAAGTGTATCTTCCCATATTTTTACCCAAATGTTTGACAGCTGTCAATAAATACCATTACAGAGTCATAAAATTCCTGCTGATGGGTGCTGCATTTTTAGTTGGGGTAAAGAGGGGTCATGTTTTCTTAAACACTTGTGGAAAAAAATTGCTTTGAAGAACAGGCCTGCCCTGTTTCATACATTTAAATGCAGATTGTTTTGGCCTGTGCTTGGTAACTTTAGTTTTGAATATTTTAATCTTTCAGATACGTAATTGCAACGAGTGCCTACAGTAGCTGTTTTATGGAGTGTGTATTCCCTGGTTGTACATGGGTGAGGCACTGGGTGGTGAGGTTTCCTTGGCCCCTGCCTCCGAGGTTCCCTTCCTACCCAGTAAGACTCATTGAGTGTGATGTTCTTCCATCTTCAGGGTAACAACCTTGTGTAACTGAAAAACCTCTACCAGGGTCAGGAGCAGTAAACTTAAAAGGAAAATCAAAGCAGCTTCCTAACTGCAGTTAAAGCACAGCTCAAGTTTCCAGAAAGGGGAGAGAGAGCTGCTGTCCCTTAGCCATGTTTTGTCAGGAGTTGAGGATATTAGCAATGAAAGGATTGTTGCTGTAATTAAAGACAATTAAGTAAATCCCTACGTCTGTCCCCAAAACAGAGAGAGATTGCTTCTGTTGGTATACCACACTATTAATATTTGACTTTGTGTGTATATGGGATGTCTCAAGTGCTCACATCACGTAAGTGATGCCCTAGTTCGCATTAGTCACAGTGTTTTCTATCTAGTCAATTCTGAAAAATGTTTTAAAATTACATAGAATATTAGAGGTTACACTTTTCTGTGTTTTTCCTAAGCCTTTTTTAAAGAGAGTTTATGTATCTAGCTATTTTGGCATTACTGCATTTAGTCAAACCCAGGAAACATGAAATGTCAGGTTCTGGTTCATCATTCAGGTCTTTTTGGAGTTTCTGCTGCTCCTTTTTACTTTACACAGTTTTAAGGAGGGGATGTTTCTTCCTGTGGCAAGAAGAAACAAAGAAAAGGAAACATCAGATGCAACTGAATGATAGTGTCTGCTGTCAGCAGCTCTGCCATTTGGGACAATTTTATGATTTACAATCCTGTCAAATGTATCTTGTCTAATAACCCAGGAGGTTTCCATTTGGCCTGCAGTGACACAGTGCTGAGAAAGGAAAAAACCAATCATCTTTGCATTATTTCCTGCTCTGTGACTTTTGTTTTACACCATGGAATAACAACGCGTACTCGCCTGCACTGAGGCACCAGAGCCTCAAATCCCATCCCTATTCCTGTTGGGGGGATTGCTCCAGTCCCCACTGTGACAGAGCTGCCCAGAGCAAGGGGCCATCCATGGCCACCTCTGCCCCAGCTGGGCTCCAGACTGTGGCTCTTGGAGGCTGAAGGTCAGGGATGGAGCGTGACTTTGGGAAGGCAGGTGCTCCTGGTCCCTGCTCTCTGAGCAGGGACCAGCAGGGCTCCACTGTGGACAGCAGAGCCATAAAAATACATCATCCAGCTGCATGGAGGAAGGATTTTTTTAAAATCTTTGACTGTTCATCAGAATACTTTGAATCTCGGCTCTCCAAAGTGCAGGACAAACCTGAGCTGCAGTCATTGCATGTGGAGGTCACTAAGAGCATGTCTGAGTGATCTCATCTAGTTTTAGCACTCATCAACCACTGGTTTTGGAGAGAGTGGGGATTTATTCCCCCCCCCCTCACCTTTAGTTTTCTGCCAAGGCCTTAAATATTTCTCTGACATTTTGTGAGTCTGATTCCAAGCAGGTTGGGCCATGCAGAGGTTTAAGTAGTTAGGAACATGACTGAGACTTCTTCGTGTCACCAAGCAGGTATCCTTTACTTAGGGATGCTGATGAGAAAAAAGCTGCAACCCTGTTTGCTCTCCCTATCTTTACTTCCTCCCCAAAGAAAACCCATCGTAATTGTTAACTGGCATTTTCATTAGACCAGGCATCAGACTGGGAGTTTTAAAACATGCCTCACATTCTTCTCACTCTTCATTTTTGCTGTCTTTTCGAAATTAGGACGAATATTTTTTTCTTAATATCATGTGGCATTAGAGACCAGTGCAATTCGATAAACAGCTGCAGCTTGGAATTTAGGGTTACAGCAGAAGTTTCACTTCTTAAAGAATCACATTTCATTTTCCTCTTCCATATTTATACACTTATAAATGTGGACTTTCTTGAATTTAGATAACTTGATAGAGATGACGTGCCATATGGTCTTTAGGACAAATTCCAGGTTCATTAACAATTCACTGGCTGAAGGGAGTAGCAGTTAGTCTTTTATGCAGTCTAAAATCAGCTTGTCAATTAGCAAAGAAACTTAAAATTACTGGAGTTTCTTTTTACAGAAGCCTCTGCTCTGAGTCTTCTCCCTACACCCTACATAGTGCTGACTTTGCAGCATGAAACCATTAGACCCTGTGTTCATTGTTACTGCTTTGCCACTGGAAATGGGTCAGGATTAAGAAGAAGAATCTCAGTGTGTGTGATGCAAATATGAAAGCTAAGAGGCAAGTGAAACCTCTGTATTGCTAAATCTTATGGGCACAGTGCTGGGAGTGGAGGGAGGGACCTGTTGGAAGAAGCTGTGAATGTTGTAGCTGGTGGGCAGAACCAGTGCCCTGAGAGCAGGAGTGTCGTGAACCTCCAGGGAGAGGTAATGTCCAGCAGGATGGCTCCTCAGCTTCCCAGTAACCAGCACTGCCATTTGTTCAGGTTGTGGATGGGGATGTGGGGAGAGTAGGGCCGGAGTCTGGGAGGGGCACCCTTGGCCTGGCCTACCCAGGGGCTAAGTGTGTTAATTAAATGCAACCTGGACTTTTAGTGGGGGCAGAAGAAGACACGGAGGCTGCTTCTCAGAGAGCAGCGCCTCGGAACTTCCACCAAGTCCAGCAGAGCCAATCCCTGAAAGCTCTGACGATGGACACATTGGCTGGCCCAATTAGAGAAGTTGGTAACGTCTCTGTGGTGACATATTTTAGAAAGGAAAAACCATGGGAAGCTCTCTTTCTTCTACCGAGGGGAGGTGAGGCGGCCACCAGGGCCCATCCTGGCGGGGGGCCGCATGGCTGGAGCCTTCCAGAGGCTGGAACCACGCAGCTGGGGCCCTCCCGAGGACGAGAGCGGTGTGGCTGGGGCCACCTGTGCGGTGCCAGCGCAGACCACACAGCCGCGGCTGCTCATGCCATGCCAGCAGAGACCATGTGGCCAGCGACGAAAACATGGCAAACAGTTCCCCGATAAGGAGCCCAGATGAAATCAACCTTTTCAGTGCAGTGAAGCTCTATAAGAACTTTTTCAATTGGTGGAACTTGAGAACAAACGAACCTACAGACATCAACTTTCTTCCGAGTCAGAGAAAAAGTGAGGACACGTGAAGAGAACCAACATGGTGGCACCAAGGTCAGTGAAAAGAAGGAGAGGGAAGAAGTGCTCCAAGCGCCAGAGCTGAGATTCTTCTGCATGCTGTGATGAGGACTATGGTACAACAGACTGTTTCGCTGTAATTCATGAGGTGCATGGGGGGACGCAGAGATCCACTTGCAGCCCATGAAGAAGAGTACTCACACTGGAGCGCATGGATACTGAAAAGCTGTTAATCTAGTGAGGAACTCGAACAGTGAGAGAGGACCCTTGCTTCCAGAGATAACCCTTGCTTCCAAACTAGAACAGCTTATTGCTAAAAGACTAAACCCCATGAATTAAAATGACCCACACTAGGCAGTTGTGGGAAGACTGCTTGGCCTGTGGGAAGGACTCACGTTACAGCAGGTTCGGGTGGGACTGCTGCTTGTGGAAGTTAAAACCACACTGGAAAAGTTTGCAGAGAACTATCTCCTGTGGGAAGGATCCCAGAACACAGCAGAAGAAAGAAACTCTTTTCCTTACGTGTACCGAAGAAAGATTTTTAAGAAGTGAAAGACTGACCAAAAACCCCATGTTTTGTCTCCTTGTGAGGTCAGTGGATAGAGGGAGAGAGTGGGAAGGAAAGGTGTTCTAAAGGTTTATTTTAGTTCTCATTACCCTTTTTACTTTTAATTCTGTTAATAAATTTTTTTATACTGTTTAAGTTTTGAACCTGTTTTGCCTTAAAGTGTTTTTCTCCTAATCCTTAGCTCATGAAGTTTTTGTTTTAATTCCCCCTCCTCTGCTCAGTTATAGCAGAGGAAAAAAAAGGAATAGTTTTTCATAGATGTCTAGTGCTTAGCCAGTGTCAAACCACGACATTGGGTCTTGGTCAGAGGGTATGATACATCTTTATTTTCCTAGTTCCATTTGCTGGAGGAAGACCTTTCTCTTTCCTGTTTCTTTTCTAAGCCACCTGGGAAGCCTGTATTCCCTTACACATGACATGGGAACAAAGCATTTATTACACTCTTCTGAAGCTGGTTATCAGCTAAGGTTTGAAAGACTTGTTTTCTCCAACTGTTTATTGATACTACTTTTTGTTTTTTCTTAAAAGCCCTAACATCTTGTGATCTACCTGAAGGTGGATGGGGGGTCAGGTGACATTTTTTATGTCAACAGCAAAGATTATGCTGTCAAGTGGCTGTATTGGCCACACACAGAAGGCATAGGAGAACCTCACGACCAACCACTGATTATTTTATGAAAACAGCTCTTGGACTTCTGCAACTGGGTTCATCACAAGAATAAGTGAATAAAAGTCTGTTGTGATCAAGTATCTAGTGTGGTACAGGCTGCCCCTCCTGGCTCTGAACTCATCCCTGTTGGTTAATGCCTCTGCAAAATGCTGTGCATGGCTGCTGTGATGTGAACCATCAGCCCCTGAACCCACCTGTGCTGTTCTTGCTGAAGGTGGGATGCCCCTTGCTCAACTTCAGGTTTCTACGCTCTAACTGTGGACTTTATCCATGTGATTTGACAGCCTTCAATGAAAACGCTTCACCAGAGTAGTAAGTAAAGCCATCTGCCCAGGCCTGAGACCCCATTGTCTGCAGATCCTGGACACCACATTCTCAGATGTGTGGTACTGAGGGGTGGATATTGGATGGCCTCGTGTGCCTTTCAAAACTGGGGAGTAATATTTTGGAAAGACCCCATCAAATGACTGTAAAGTAGCTTCTTCTTTGGATGTGTTGCTTGATTGTGGGGGGAGGGGGTGCGGGCGGGG
>VZRS01003910.1:126488-161292 GCA_013398055.1 Ifrita kowaldi | reverse complement strand
CCTGGAATCTGTGCTCGCCTCTGCTGTTCCAGCCTGCTGTTCCCGAGGGTCCGGCCGGGCACCAGGATCAGCTGCCCAGAGGGTTTTGTGAAGCTCTTTCGTCCATTTCCCCTCCCCGGGACCCCGGGCCTGCCAGCTGTGAGCGGAACTGCACCAGACGGGAAAGTGCCCGCGGCCGAGAGGGACTGGTATTTGGGTCTATGGTTCTGTTTCCTGTTACTGCCAGAGTTACTGTTGTTTGTTTGCCTTGTTATATATATTAGTAAATAACTGTTATTCCTAACCCTCATATCTTTGCCTGAAAGCCCCTTAATTCCAAAATTACAATAATTCAGAGGGAAGGGGGTTGCATTTTCCATTTCAGGGGAGGCTCCTGCCTTCCTGGACAGACACCTGTCTTTCAAACCAAGACACCCTGGCAAGAGAGATCCCAGGTATCTGAATTTGCCAACACCAGAGATGCCCATTTAGGTTTGTTAGACAGTTCCTTTGTTTTCTCTTTGTCCTCCCAGTCCTGACCCCTTTGCCTGGAAAATACACAAATGACTCCATGTCTGACAGCTCTGAATACTTGGAGGGGGGGGTTTCCCCACAGGCAGCTCTGCTCCTACAGCTTAGAGCAGCTGTGGGACTCTGCTCCTGTTCCCATAGCACTGCTGAGGTGGCACCAAGGACAAGGTCAGAGCACACAAGCTGAACTTCAATAATTTTAGTAACTCTGCTAATGATAGTGGAACTGAGCTGGAAATGTTCCTGTCTGAAAGAGCTGAGCTGCAGAAAACCACCCACTTTTTCTCTATAATTCAACAGAAACTGCATTTGCTCCTAAGTGCAGCCAATTTTGAAACCAGCCCTTGTCTGGACTTGCAGGGGTTAATGCCTGTCTCCACTGTCAGATGGAAACTTCCAGGGCTGGTAGGGATGATGGAGCGTGCAGAGGAGCTCACAGCCCCCTTGCGTGTTGTCTGCTGTGCTGTCTGCTCTGTATTTAGGCTGTCTTGTCTTGCTAATCACATCACATCTGTCAGCTCTCTGTGGCTAGAAACAAATTGTAAACAAGATGTCAAGGTGGAGTGGGATGAATTGTTTAAAAAAAGGGACAAAAAAATCAAACCATCTTGAATGGCTAAAAAAAATTTTGAATGGGTAAACAGCAGCTGAACGTTCATTTTAAAAATTATTTTTATTGCATGTTTCATCATAGCTAATGGATGATGGTTTATACATGAACATTTGGTTGTAAAGATGTGCACCACAGTGGCAAATCTAAAGCAGTTTCATCCCTTCTTCTTCTCAGGGCCTATAGCAAGTGCTTTACCATTTTTCCACTGTTAAGACACTGGAAAGGGCTGCAGCAGTTTAGTTGCAACTTGTTCTTGCAAACAGTACAACCCCACCAACCAACACCAGCAGCATTTACCCTGTTCATGCCTTGCAGAATGCCTGATATTTCTGTGCTTCGTTTACCAGGTTTGCCCAGTAGCAGAACTCTGGTAATATGATCACAGACAATATAAGAGAAAGTATGTCCTTTAGGCACACAGGAAAGATTCACAGTTTACGTATTCAGTAAAAGTTACTTTGGTTACTAATTAGAACTAATTTTATTTACTTCTTAGAATTTCTATCACCAATAATTGTATGTTCACAGCTGAAGAAAGTGATGAACAGGAAGGATGTAACAGGGGAACTGTTTTTTCTCAGTTGAAGAAGATGCAATGTTAAATACTCAAATGCTATGGTTTATGTTTATTTAAGGTCCAATTTCCTTCCAGCTCCAGTGAATGATGTGGAACCAGATGAAATGTTTGTGTGTGGGCCACAGATCAGATTTACGTATCTTGATGGAAAGTTATTTCAAACAGTTGTAGGCTTAGAAGACAAATCTGGAGCATGTCCCCAGCATTACTATAGGCATATGAACAAGTTTTGGTTGTGGCCATCACCAAACAGGGAGTGAACAGTTTTCACCAAACCAATTTGATAAAACTACAGGTAAAATAAGTTTTATGAAAGCTACAGTGATTTTTAAAGAAGTGTTAGGAAAAATACTACTTATCTTTCAGCCTGTTTGGAAAGTTCTTAGGGTTTTGCTGCTTAAGGATGGTGGAGGCCAGGGAAGCACTCAGGTCTTTAAATGCACTTTAGCAAAGCTGCTGGTATCTGAGATCTTCATCCCCCTCTTGGGGCACAGCTTCCTCCAGGCTGCAGCCTCTGCTTCCAGCTGTGACAGGGGCTGGATTCAACAATTTTGGGCTGCCTCTGGTGTTACCAGCTGCTCCTTGCTGAGCTGTCCTTTTGGGTTGGGTGATGGACAGAGAGGGAGAAAGGGAGATCCTGACCAGCCCTGTGACCAGCACACTCACAGGAAGTGCTTTGTATAGTCTTAAGAATTCCCAGTTGTTTGCTTTAACACTTCTGTAAACATATATTTTTTTAGCAAATTGAGCCGTGCAGGGCTCATTCTGCATCTCACAGGCTGGAGAACTTCTGCAGGAGTGATGTGACAGCATGGAAAAATTCAACAAGAAACTGCCTGTAATTCAGGGCCAGTGTCTTGTGATGAAGAGACATTGGAAAGCTGTGACTTAAACAAGAAGTGAGCCTGACACAGGTGTAGAGCTCTTCAGTGAAGTGGTGATTCCAGCTGGCACAACCCTGCCAGGTCCATGCAGCTACCGTCAAAGACCTCCAAGATGTGCCATAAAGGGAATAAAAGGGTGTAGCTGTGGGTACGATGCATGGTCTGAGCACAGGGAGGGGTAGGGGCTAATTTATACCTGCACAAGATTATTGCTGGGTTTCGCGTGTGGTGGTCTGGTGGTTCTTTTGTGTTATCACAAGAAAATAACAGATTGCTCTGACTGTTTTTACTCCACAGAAAGGCAGAAAGCCATCGTTCAGTTTCTTTGATGTATTTTTCATGTATATTAGTCTGTGCTGTTGTATTAAATAAGAGTAACCATGATTTGCTAATGAGAATCACTGTATTCCCAGGGACAAACCAAGAGTATTTTTAGCAAGGGGATAGACTAACAAGGTCACCGAGAGGATATGTGGTTGAATTAACTAATGCTATTTAATATACAGATATTTTGCAAAGGATTAGACATTGTAAATCCAGTGGCCTTCCCAAGTAGGATAAATATCACTTTGAAATTACATTTAATTGTCCACTCTTGACTTTTATGTCATTTAGTGTGTCTAGTCCTGCTATTAGTGACTTAAGTCAGGAAAGGCCTGCTGTGACCTTACAATACACAAACCTCTAGACAGTTCCTCTTTATTCTTCCCTCTGGGCAGTCTGTTGTTCAAGAATAAAGGCTTGGCATAAAGGAAAATAAAATTTACCTGTAGCAGTGGGGGAAGGAGGGGCAAAATCAAAGGCTATCTTTATGTGTAGAAGAGCCCTTAAGGCTGATGGTCTCAGAATACGTGGATGTGTCTGATGGCCTGGAGCCCCCTGAGCTCAGGATCCAACCTATCTCAGAGAAGGTTCTGAAGCTGCCATTGTAGAAATGAACCTGCTTTAAGGCCAAGACATCTCTGGTAAAACAACCCTAGGAATGGGGATTAAAATACTTTCTTAAAAGTAATTAAATCCAGAAGTTTAGCAGTAACTGCAATATGGGTTAATTCCCAGTTGGAGTTGCTTCTCACTAAGCATCTGATGGCGTGAGAGCTGACACACAGCGCTCCCATCAAACTGCACTAAATGAACTCCTGATGGCTTTTCTCCAGCAGGATTAAAGCTGCCTCCCCCAAATTAAAGCTGCCTTTTTTTCATGTAAGGAGTGCAGCAGCAGAACTCGCTGGCATGGTGAGCAAGCCGATCAAATGACTAATCACCCTCGGTTGTGGAAATGATCCTTGAGGGCTGGTTGCAGATAATCAGTGGTGATGAGTGCATCTACCTACAGCAGAAGGACCATCAGAGCCCTGGAGCACCTTGGCCCGGCATTCCAGAGAGTGAGGCCTCAGGATCCCAGCTGTCCCTGGGAGAACCAGCTCTGTTCCTCTGAGGCCCCAGTCCTGGGGGAAGAGGCTGTAATTAAAGCACCCATCCCTGTCCATGGGGAGCAGGAGTCCCGGCTCTGGGTGAGAGTGGAACATGAAGATCACTGGCATGGCAGACTCAAGGCAGCAATCCACCACAACTGCCATCGTGAGGCACACAAGCAAAGGGAGCAAAGTCACTGGGCGCATGAGTTTTAAAATATGTCAGTATGTTCTCAAGGTGAGAGTTTGCTTTATATAATTGCTTTGGGGTTCCAGTGGTCCTTTTGCTTAAGGTGGATGCACTTGTCATTGCTAAGGAATTAGTAAATACCACCACTGTGATATTTCTTTGTGTCTGCACAGACACAGGCTGCTCCTCTGCAGCTGCTGACTTGAATGGAGCCTGGGACTTCAGTAGGAAAAATGATGAAAGGACCTGCACTGCCCAAGCTGCTCTTCGGGAAGCTCATGGGTACACATTAAAACATGAAAATCCCAGCAAGCTGCCAGCTCAAGCAATGCCTGTGGCATCTTTGCGGGGAAAGTGCAGTGATCAGTCATCCATCATTGTGTATGGTTTTGCTAAGATAATTTTAGTTTTCCTTCTTCAGATGAGAAGACCAGAACTCGTGAGAAGAATAGTGTGAGCAGGGTCACCTGCTACCTGCTGCAGGGAGAGCTGACCCAGCTGTGCAGCTCTGCAGTGGGAGGCAAGATTGAGTCTGCCTTGGTGGGAAGGAAAAAACAGAATGTGTTAGAGATCTAAAAAAGTGAAGGGAAAAGGAGAGCAGTAACAGAAGAAAGGGAGCCTTCAACAGAAGGGAAAGATGTGCAGGGGAGAAGGTTCTTTGATATCTTTCTGATAATGTCTCATGATGGGCACATGAGGCATCATGCTCTCGGCCCTCAGATGCTCCCCCCTGGCATGGCACCTGCTCCCAAATCATGCTTTGGAGAGTCTCAGTGGTCTGGGATTTCTGATCTGTGTGGTGGCAGTTCTAGGGAGGACAACTACTGTGGGCACACAGTGGGCGGTCTGCGCCTTCCCAGTGCTGGAACTGGGAGCAGAGCTGAGCTCTCTGGTTCCCTCTGGTCTCTGCACTTGCCATGGTTGTGAATCTCAAACCTCAGGTCATAGTGATATTGTCATAGACAACAAAAAGTGAATAAGAAAATAGAAAAAGAAAATAAATCAATGTCAAAATCCATTACTCAATCCTAATTACTCATATGCAGTGTGACACCCCAGAATTGTAATTTCCAATTTCATTTTCTCTGGCTGACCACAGATACGAATTCATTCAAGTAGCAAGGAAGGAATTAAGTGTTAATTTTATAATAAGGAAAGGCTACTAAGGATTTAAATTAGATTTTTAAATTAAGTATAAACCTGTAAAAAGTATTTCTGAGTTTTCCCAGCTTCTCTCCTTGATAATTCCCTACAGCAATAAAATAAAATGGTATCTAGTGTCTGGCAAAGTGCCAAGGCACTACCCCAGTGCAGCAGGATAGGAGACAGCCCAAGCTGGGAGCAGCTGGAAGTGCTGGTAGGAGTAGGTCAGTTCAAGGCATGGCCTGGGCTGAGCATCATCCTTCATCCTCCACCAGGGCTGTACTTGGCAGCAAGGTATCGAGGCTAGCATATCAAGTTTTAAATGGAGCTTTAAAAGCCCTTTCTCTAATGGAGCATCCGATTGTGATCCGTAATTAAAGATCACGGTCCCAGCAGCTCTGCCTTTGAAGAGGGAGGCAGACCCTGTGTGCCTCTGCTCACTGCTCTCTTATCTTCCTGGCATGGCTGAGGAGGCTTCAGAGACCTGTAAGAGTGCAGATAAGGACAGAAGAAAATTAAGATTTAGGAATTTCTTCTGGGACTTTGCTAGGCAAAAAGAGGTTTTTAATTGGTTTTCAATTCTGCGGCAGCCAAAGGTCTTTAATTAGGTTTTACATCATTCTCCGTTATCGCTCTCCTTTTCTGTGTTTAGCCCACTGTGATTTGGGTCTCTTTAAACAGCTAAAAATTCACTATTTGTTTCCAAAAATCAAGGTGCTGAGTGAAGTCATGTAGATGCTAATCAGCAAGTGAATTGTTGAAACTTAAGCCTGCTAAAGACAATGCTTTAGTCTAATGCTGCTATATCTAGCTTGTCTGGTAAATGTAGTATTAAAAACCTGATAACTTTATTTTCAAATTTGCTTTTTCTCCTTGCACTATTTAGCTGGCAAACTGGCTTTAAAGTTTTCATTTGAAGCTCCCCCTTTTTAACTCACTTTCCCAATTTATAAAATCTTTAAAACAGCTTTACAAATATCCTGCTTTGCAGAGCTCTGCTGCAGCATCAACACTTTACAGAGTTAATATTGCCAAAAATACAAAAAAAAAAAAGTATGCTTGTATAATTCTTAATCAATTGGGTTTTTAAGTGGAGCTCCTGTTCTGCAGAGTGATAGCTGAGACTGATGGGTGCTGGATTTCACCCAGGCTGGTGAACGGACCAGCTCCAAATCCCATTCCCTATGCCTGGTGCCTGCGGCAGCACAGCCTCTGGGAGGTAAGCCCTGACCAACATGTTCCAAAATCAGTAAAAATGGTACTTCTGTCCTAAATAGATTGTCCTAAGTAGAGGGTAGGACCAAACATCCATCAATACTTTGCTAAGAGTCCAGGTGGTGGATGATTGCTCAACTCCAGACAATACATTTGTTAAAATCCAACCAACCAAGTGTGGAACCACACTGTCACTCATCCCACAGTCAGTGAATATGAACTAACTGCTGAGACTAAATTATTGTCTCAGTGTTTCCATTGATTCAACTGGAATTACTAAGAGTGAGTACTGCTCTGCTATATGCATGTTGCCAGGAAATAAACTTATTAGTAGATGGGGAGATTTGTCTCTGTGTACTTATTTTCTCTATCCCCAAAAGCATTTTGATGCCCAAAATCTGCAGTGGTTTTGGAAGTTGCTCTCTCCTCTGTGGTCACATCTGCATGTGGATGATGTGATGATGTGTCTTAGTAGTGCAGTTGTTCTTAATCATGGTACAGGCAAAAAATGTGGGTGAATATGTGAGTGAAGATGAGCCTGGGGGAGCTTCTTGGGACCAATGCCCTGCTCAGGGGAACATCTCGTCTTCAGCCAGAAGATGCAGCACCAACCTGGGGTGAAACTGCAGCTGCCAGCACCTCTCCAGCACCATCCATGGACACCATGGATGCTGTTTTCCTCCTTGTGACCAGCAGTGCCATTTTGATAATGCTTCCAGTCCCCACAGCTTACACAAAACCCTGGACTCCCTGGGCATTGGTCCCCTGTGCTGGACCCATGTCCCCTGTGCCTGTTCAGCCTCCCAGCAGTGCAAAACAGGAGGTTAATCCCAATTGCAATAAGGGCTTATGTTAATAAATAAATTATAGTATAAGGGCTTTATCCAGAGAAGGGGAAAACCCCAAATCTGTGGTTAAATCACATTAGTTTCACTATTTAAAATTACTATTCCATCTGCATGGTAGAAGTTGCTGGCTTTGCTAGTAATTCCCTTGAAGAAAAGCCTTTACATGTGCACTTGGGTGCTGCAGGGTCTGAAGGGAGATGCTGCTGCCTCTGGCTTGTGGAATGGGACAGGCTTGTGCTTTAACACTGTTGAACATAAACTAGATAATGAATCTGTGTTCGTTAGTCAGCATCCATGGCTATACAGTTTGTTCCACCCTCTCTCCAGGGTCTTGCTTTCCTTGCTATCTGATGGATTTTCTTTCAGGATAGCCTCAGTTCAGCACAGCTGCCTGCAATTCTGAACATATCTGGGCAGCAGGAAAAAGTTCCCTGAATTTGTCTCCACTCTTGTTCCAAGGAGGAGTTCGCATTTTACCAGTGCTCTCTGGGAGGTTCAGTGCTCTGCAACACTTTGAGAGTGGCTTTGTTGCTGTAATTGTTCCACGAGAGCAATTACATGCTGCCTCCCTGCCTGTGTTTCAGCCACTTATTACTACTTAGGGGATGCAGGGAGGATCAGCATTAAAATGGATAAAAATTTGCATTTGGCAAGGGAAAGGCTCTGGATTGTATGTGCAAGTGTGTTGTACAAACACTGTGGTGCAGCCTCAGAAAGGGCTGATGGATGACCAAAGTGTCTGCAGTGCTGCTGGTCTTCCTTGGGACTGCTCTGTCTAAGACATGAAGGGATCAGTTTGGAGGGTAGATTTCCTTGGACAAAATTAGCAAATTGAGTGTGCTGAGAAGTTCTGGGCATTTTGCTTTCTATCCTGGGAAATGTTTTCAGAGGAGCGGATGCTCAGCAAAATCTGTTGCTCGATGCTGCCTCCACAGCTGATCCAAAATAGCAGTAATCGTTCCATAGATATTTATAAAAAAGGTTTTCATGCTTTAAAAATCCTGTGGAAATACTTCTATTAATTTCTGTTTATGCCCTGTCTTGTAATTTTTTTTCTTTGTGGCCTTCTTTGAAAATGGTGGTATTTTCAGTTCAAAAATTCAGTGGGAAAGAGTGAAAAATGCCACCTGTTTTTCTTCTTTTTCTCTGTGAAAACTGCAGTTTCTGATGAGCAGGTATTCTCTACCAGATGAGAGAGGCTGGGTGGCTCTGCCTGCCCTTGGAAGAGCCCAGAAGTCTCTGTGCCCCAGATTGCTGCAGTTTGGGATCCTGCTCAGGTTCTTCAGCTTGCCTTAAAGTTGCAGAGGCATTGGGATGGTTTTGGAGGCAAAACCATCACCTCCCCTCAGCCAGGCACTAATCCTGCTCTGGGGAAGTCCTGCAGTGGCAGTGAGCAGGGTGTCTGCATCCCCCATGCTGCATCTGGGTGTCAAGGAGCTCCTGTCTGAGCTTTGGTTCCCCAGCCTGGGGCTCATAGGGGTACAGAGGTGCTGCTGCTTTAGGAATGAGCTGCTGTTTGTCTCAGTGGACACTGTCAGGTAAATGGAGTGTGGGAGCACAATGACTCCAGCATAAATGGGAGAGCAGTAAAATTACGGAGGTTTGTTCTTGTAATAGGTAGCTCATTAGGGTGAGTGCTAAGCTTGTCTCACCGTGATGCTCTGGTCCAGAAGCTGCCCTGGCCGAGGCCTTCCTGGCACTGGGAAAGGACCTGCCTCAGCCCCAGATGTCTTTCCTGGCTGTGCCACTGCTCCTGCTCACCCCTGTCCCAGGTGAGCTGAGGAAATCCTGCACACTTCCAAGGGTTTGGTGACCACAGGCAGGTCACAGCAGGGCCTCCTGGCTTGGTGCAGGAATTCTGTCAACCCTGTGTAGACAAAATCCTTTGTACCAGCTGAGCCTTTTGCACCCTGTGAGAGAGAGCCCTTGAAGACATAGGCTTCAGCATCTGTCATTATAAAACCCCTTTTTCCTCCACTGCTTGATTATTTAGAGTTGAAGTGTTTCTGGGAGGCAAATGAGAGCATCTCATACTCCTTGTCCTGCACAGAGAAGCTCAAAAGTCACCTGGGCCCCAGGCTCAGCCCCAACAGCAGCAATACACTGACCTGTGCAGGGCTAGTTAGCCTACCATCAGCCTGGACAGTGCTTGAATGCTAAGTCACGTGCACTGAAGACACTTTAGCAGCAATTTTGATGGCTCTTCAAGAGCAATAGTTCTGGTATAGTGGCTTTTGATTTGTTCCTGGCCCATACATCTCTCTTCTTCATTGTGGTGGTAGAAATTGCTTCATTACAAACTATTTCACTGCAGCAGTCTTAAAAAGTTTCGGAATTAGAATCAAATTGCACTGTTGATTGCTTTTTTACCCCCCACCATGTGGGGGTTACTTAACCTGCAAGGGACAGAGAGAGATCTCGGTAAAACAGTCCCTGGTGCTAGAGACTTCTGTCAGGTCACGGTGAGAAAAGAAGCCTCTCCCAGAATGCTTTGTTCTGTTATGGTAATCTACCCCAGTTCTGCTTCCTGGGTTGGCTGTTGCCCACTCTACCCCCTTGCTACCTTAGATGTTTCATGTCCTAGAAAGTTCTCCACTCCAAGTTCCCCCCATTGGCCTTTGCCCCTCACCACTCCCCCAGAGCTTCCCCATTGGTCTCTGGCGTTTGCCCCACTCTGGTACTTAAACCTGAGCTTTCCTTTGTTGTCTTTGCCTCTGGAATCCTTCACAGTGTGGAAGCAATAAACTGCTCCTGTGGAACTCAATGCAGAGACCCTTCCTGCCTCTTTGCCGTCGACCCATATTACTGAAGCTGTCCATGTGTTTGTGTGTGCACGCATGTGTGAGTGTGTAGCTGATCCTGCTGAGCGGCTTCACTTTGGAGACGTTTTTTAGAGATCACAACACCTTGAGCTCCAGCACAGAAGCTGCAGAGCCTGAGATAGTAATACCCCCAGGGCTTGAGTCTTCAGGAGCTGACGTACATTTTTTATTCTTCCTTCACATGGGCCTGGGTCAGTGATCACCTGTTCCATGTGGAGCAGAGCTGAGCCAAGCTGTGCCTCTTTGCAAGGCATTCTCTGTTTTATCTGTACCAGTCCCTCTGATGTCACCACCTTTTCTCTGACTCTCAGCCTGACTGTTTCAAGGTTTTAGAAAAAGAAAAATAAAAGCCTGGTAATACAGTGCAGTTTTATACAGGTTTGATGATATGTCTCCCTCTGTAAGACAGCTCTTGCTTTGAACATGAGCCTGGCATGTTCCTTGAACACCACAGCTGCTTCATGGACCAGGATTGTGGTGGCCAGTGAACATACTTCATGTTAAGGTGACCAAAAGGCTTCTCCCAGACCGTAGTTATGTTAATCTGTTCTAGTTTGAATTCCCCGGTTGGCTGCTAGCCTCAACCCCTCGTCACTCCCCCAGAGCTCTCCCATTGGTCCCTGCTCCCTAGTCCCGCCTTTTCCCTGCCCCTGGGTAAAACTCTGAGCTTCAGGATCATGTTGGTATTTGACACTGCAACCTTCGACAGTGAAGATGCAATAAATCCTCTTGCCGGAATGCAAGCAAATATCCTTCCTGACTCTTTGTCACTGACTGTAATACTGAAACTGCCCGAGCATCTGTGGGAGCATGCGGGACCCTACGGAGCCAGGCAGGGACAGTATTACAGGATCCTTAATGACAACCATGAACTGGATTGTCATCACTGATAATGCCCTTGCTCTGAGAAGTCTCATTTCATCACAGCCTGCTGGTAATCCCAATGGAGCTGGTTCCTGGTCGTAATTTCCAGCCACTCCATCTTCAAGCAGTAACTCACTTAAGGAGATTTCACTGACTGCCATGCTCTGGATAGGTGAGGACAAGTGTGTTTCCTCAGTCCAACAAGGAAGTTTTCTTAAAAGGAATCATGTACTATTGGTCAGGCATGATTTCCCATGGATGAAAACACATAGCATTTTATTTTGTTTTCCACTTGTTTTTATCCTGTTGTTTTACAGATGATCATTACATTCTGACAGAACAACAGAAATGCTGTTTCCCTAATCAGACTTACCACAAATGTCCAGTCTCCCCAGTACTGACAATTAGCAAGTGTTCTTCAGATGAAGGTGATTGTCCAATCTGGGAACATCGATAAAGCAATAAGGTGATTAACAAAACATTGAAAATATATGGATAAATCTGAAGATGTCTGATCTGGCTCTTCACAAAGCAAGCAAGCAAATAATAAGGTTAGTCAGAGGACAGATTCATCACCACTGTGAAACCAAACTGGTTTTTATAGGATTATGTGATTGAAAAGATTCTTCTGGGATGATCTGGGTGGAGGCCAATGAGATGTGACTGAAGGTGTTCGGGAGACTGCAGCTTCTTCACTGTAGCCTGCAGTAATTACTTGGAGCAAGAAAGGTAGTCAATACCCATGTACATCTGTTTTTCATGCTGCCTGTAAGTCATCTAATCTCATACGTGCATCTCTTCAAGGGTATTTTTTGGTTCTCTGCACTGTGGCAGAAGAACAACAGAAAAAGATATGCCTTAATAGGAGTTTGCATTGATTCCTGCACCAGAGAACTGCTGAGGGGATGGCAGGCTGTGCTGTGCAAGCACTGCTGTCCATGAAGAGTGTTTTGGGCTGTTTGGGGGAGGTGGTGTTGGTCAGCAATAGGAAAAGGATTACAAGGAAGCCTGGGTTAAACTTCTCCCCAGATAAAGCTAACAACTGTTTCTAAGCATTGTGGAATTTCACAGTCAGTCTTGCAATTTTGCCTTGTTACTGGCAACTTTATGTGATGCTGTACCAGGTATCTTTGGCCTCTGGAGAGCTGGATATCTTCCTTTAGAGCCTGTTACGTTTCTGCAACTGTTTCAAGTGCGTTTCTGGATCTAGCCACCTATCTCTGACCAATTAATATATTTCAGTCTATAAGATTTCCTAGATAACTTCCTGGCACAAATGAGAAATCTGAAGATACACAGACCACATGGGTTGTTTGATCCCAAACTTTCTCACTCCAGAAAGCAGGGAGGTGATTTCAGGTATCAGCTATTCTTGCTGTTGTCTCCGTCTCGATTTGTTTCTTGCCAAGTGCTGGAAAGTGGGTTGCTATTGTCTTAGGCTGCTGTTTGGAAGTATCAGTTCCATACCTAATTATGTATGAAATCAGACTGGTTTTTTAGACACTTTGAAGTTCTTACAAGCATGACATAGAGAAAGAATAGTACGGAAATAGACCAATATTTCCCCATACTTTGAAGTTACTAAATGCACATCTAATTACAAAGTTATTAAGACAGAGTCACTGTGATATGTCTCTTCTGAACATAGTTTTCAAGCAGTATAAATACTAAATATAAAGCATTTCACAAACAGGAGAGCAGGAGCTGTGAAGTTGGGCTCTCTGTGCAGTCTTCTGAATTTTATACTGAACTTCAAGTTGCCTTTCAGTGAGTGACAGCATTACATAAAACATCAAAGCCTTTCTGTGTGCTGCATGGAAAAAAAGATCTACCTGCTTAAAAAAGCAGAATCAATGATGGAAGACATTGTTCAGTTTTCTCTTTCTACAACTTTTCCTAGTCTTTTTTTAATAATAATGTATTAATAAGTTGCAGGATTAATTCCTGAGCTGCTTTAAAATGAGGACCTGGGGATGCTCCAAGGTTAACAATCACTTTTTTTTTTTTAATTTATTTTCATAATGTTCTATTTCAGTTAATAAAAGCTATTGCACTCAGTGATAACGTTACCCAGAACAACAGATAATTTAATAGGTTTAATGGAGCTTTGATTTCAAAATACTTGCTTTGAATGACAATATGCAAAGTTAAATAAATGATGGATGAGCAAGATTAAATGGAACAGAACTCTAATCTGCCTTACATAATACAGGAGACATTAGTATAATTCTAAAATACCTGTAGTTAAAGGCTATGAATATCATAGTCAAGGAGAACACAATGACACCAGCAAACCTTAGTTTGTGGTCTGGGCGCAGTTTTGCACAAGCAGGAGCCCCTGAGCAAGCTGGATTTGGAAGCTGAATGCCTGAACACATACATAGGAAAGCACATGCCTGTTCTGACCCAATGGTAGCGGCAGCTCATGGACGTGTGGGTTAATTTTGGGTTAAAACCCAGGTCTTGTTGGGCTCCTCTAGACTTTTGCTCTGCCCTCCAGACCACTGGGTCCTCAGTGTTACAGCAGTTGTGTCCTTCATAATGGCCACTTTTGGAAGACACATGAGATTTCTGCAGAAATCCTTAAATTACCTTTTTAAAGCCCTTCAGGTGCGAAGAGAGCTGTTGAGACAAGGTGCTCTTACCCCACTGCTGATTTAAGCAAAGGCTCTCAGCATCATTTTAGAAACAATGCAAGGTTGATGAACCTGGCAGTGCTTCAAAACTATTTTGAAGAGATCCATGAAGGTCATTCAGGGATTTATATACCTAAGAAATGTTAGGTAAGACTTCCTGCTTGTGTACAGCCAAGTCAAGGGAAGAAACTGATCACTGCTCTCCTCCAGCAAAGCTGTCTGCAGCACTGGCTGAAATGATGGACTTCTCCTGCATTACTCTCATCTCAGGGAAGTATTTTCCTTCTATATCTGCCAGGAGATACTATAGAAGAACAGGCAATCTCTTCATATCAAATTTGTTCTTTCCGGTGTTGGACAGTGGGCCAGTGCTCAGTAGGTACAACAGAAGCAATTAGCAGAGTAACATGGGGTTAGAAAGGCATTCCTGTTATCTAAGGAGCCAGAAGAAAATGGTATCAAAGTAATAATATGGTTGATTTAAAAAGTCACAAGTCTGCCCATATCTGCTTATGAACTATTAGGAAGTATGAAGGGACTGAGAAATTGAGTGCAGTTGCTTCCCAACATTTTTCAACAGGAAATCCCCAGTGGGCATGCAGTTAGGAGTGAAGCCAGAAGTGCTGGGGAATGGAGGGCTTTAAAAAGGGAATGGTATTGCCAAGCAACATGTTCATTGTGATCTAAGACCTAGGGAGAGGCCACGGCTTTATACATTTGGAGCTGTTTGTCCAGGATATGGAGATGATGCTTGCAGGAAACCTACTTTTTTGTCCTGATCTCCCAGACTCTCCACACATCTCTGCAGGAGCATCGTGAACTTGGTGCGATCAGGGAATATGCTGCATCAATGCCTTCTAGTAGTTTTGTCTTTTTTAGCATTCCCAGTTTGTATAAGACTGACTTGAATCAGAAAAGAAAGATATCCTGTATGTTCATCCTATTGACACAGCTTTCCTTCTAGACAGAACAGGGCTATCCACGCTCATACACAGTTGGGACAGTTTCTTTCAGACTCAAATTTGGTTCAGAGGCATATTGCTTCTGCCCTGAGTCATCTGGATCAAGAAAAGGACTCTTTTCAGCCACCAGACTAGGATGATAATCAAGTCTCATCAGACAGTATCAGGGTCATGGGTTAATAAGACCATAAATCTCAGGGTAATTTCTCTGAAAGCTACGGTGAAGTCATAGTCTTTGGCACAAAATGTCAGCTGCATCGTTCCAACCTCATTTATCTAAGAAAAGCCGTTGTAGGTAATTTGTGAATTGCGCAGAAACATGAATGCATGCATAATAATCTTAATGGAGCTTGTTTACGTCTTCTTCTTATGCATAATTAGGGAAACATATGATCTGAGTTGTTCTCATTTAGAGCTCTGTTTTGGCTGGTTGACACAGCAGAGTTGGTGTTGCCAAGAGCTATAGCTGGTAATGTTTTCTGATAGATATAGTGTGGGATGTCTGTGCACAGCAGTAGGGTCTGTAAATTTACAACAAGAAGATCAGGGCCATCATAAACAGTAATATCTGCTGCAAACCAGAGCTGTGGGTCCAGCACTGGCATTTCCTCCATGCCCTGCACAAGTGAGTGTCATCAGCTATGTCTCATATGAAAGCTTAATGCTTGAGTGACTGTTTGTATCATAGCCTTGAAATTGT
The DNA here is from genome assembly GCA_013398055.1 of Ifrita kowaldi. Classification (NCBI taxonomy): domain Eukaryota; kingdom Metazoa; phylum Chordata; class Aves; order Passeriformes; family Cinclosomatidae; genus Ifrita; species Ifrita kowaldi. The sequence goes on along the minus strand of VZRS01003910.1, from coordinate 145,913 downwards.
GCCTTCTAATTAGATATGCAGAGTAAATAATTTTAGTTCAATTAGGTGTTGCTGGCTGGACAACCAATGGTGTAATGAATGTCTACGCTAAATGTTATTATTAACCTGTTTCATGTCCTTGGTTACTGATTCTTCGGCACTGGAAATTGATACTTTGGATTGTTTGGGATTTTGTGGGTTTTTTTCCTACTTTGGCATTATTTTACAGCATCCAGCTAAATTAAAACCAGCAATATGTGTTATTTAACATCTTTCTACACACTTTATAGGAAAGCAGCATTGTTTATATATGTGTAGTTGTGTTGAAGGTTAGGATTGCTCCATTCCTTTTCTTTCTCTCAGGGAATTTTCCCACATCTGTTGCTAAGAGACAATAATGACCGGTACTTAAGAGAGATAAAGAAGTTGCCACAGTTCAGGGGAAGGGTGTGGCTGGCTACTCTCCTAACTTTGGGGTTTCTCTTGGAGGGGCAGAGATACCACGAGATTTGGGCTGAGGGGAAGGGGCTGGGCGCAGTTCCTAGTTCTCTCACTGTTGACATCGGAGAGGAGACAGGCTGCAATCAGTGTGGGGAGAATTTGCCACCACTGTTAGGCTTTGTCTCCTGCTGTCTTCTACCGTAAGTGCAGCTTTGCTTGTGGGAGTGGCCATTGAACTGGGATCTTATTAACATCCGATCTCACTGGAAGGGACCTTCACTAGCCACTCGGGTGCCTCAGGGAAAACCCGGCACCTGAGCCCCAAGCCCCTCCGAGGGAGCCTCTCCTGGCTATGTTCAGGAGCTGGGCTGCCACTGCCCAGTCCGGCCGCTCCTCTGCCGCTGCTCAGGGTTTTTGCTACACTGTAACCCCACAGCCCCTGCCTGCTGGGACACCCCGCGGCTCCTGCCACAGCTGCAGAGTTTCTGATACATTTCATTTATTACTGCGGGATTTTGCTCACCTCTGCCGTCCCAGCCGCCGCTCCGAGGTTCCTGCTGCAGCCCGTTCCGCCATCCAGAGGGGCCCCGGGCCCGCCTGCCCTGGGGGTTTGTAAAGGAAGCCCCTTTGCCATCCCTGCCACCGGCGGAGCTGCCATTACCCACTGCAGAGACAGCCGAGCTCGCGCCACAGCGCCCCCTGCAGGCGCGGGGAACCATCGCACCTCCCTGCCCGGCCGGGAGCCACCAGCGCCCCTGCCGGCTGTGAGCGGAACTGCACCCGAGGGGAAGGTGCCGGCAGCCCAGAGAGGCTGGCACTGGGTTCGGACTCTGTTGGTTGTTGCTGCCGGTGGTGTTTGTTTGCCTTGTTATACATACTAGTAAAGAACTGTTATTCCTTTTCCCATATATTTGCCTGAAAGCCCCTTAATTTCAAAATTATAATAATTTGGAGGGGAGAGGGTCATATTTTCCATTCTAAGGGAGGTGTCTGCTTTCCTTGGCAGACGCCTGTCTTTCAAACCAAGACAAGTTGTTATACTAGTTCTGAGGCTGATCAAATATTTGTTGCCAATTAGGATTCAGTGAACTCTTACTTTTTTTGCAGCTTCCAAGCCAGTAGTGATTCTGGCAGATGCAGTAAGTTTCTGACTAGTTGTTTATGTAGCCTGCTCCAATGGGAGACTGATTTGCAGATAGATCTCAACAAGTAAACCCTCCCTTATTCACTTGTCATCATGTTGCAATGTGTAATTTGCTTGCTAATTACACTGTTTGCTCCCTTCTTGGATTTATGTAGCTCATTTAAAAATCAGTGGGTTTTAATAATGCAGGTGGATGGGCTCTCTCAGAAAAGAGTAGGAGAGAGAAGGACTTTTGGGTGTCAGATACTTGCCCATTGTTGAGAGTGCTGGTGAAAGGTGAAGGTGTAGCAGGAAAAGCCTACACAGAATAGGTGAGGAGAGTGCAGCTGAAAGGTAGGAGAAGATCAAACTTCACAGCCCCAGGATGACCCCAATCAAACCCCCACTCTCAGTCCCACCAGTTGGACTCTCCCACTTCCTGGAGTTTGTGAGATCCTCTGCTCAAGGCAGAGCTGAGCCAGGGAATAGGAAATGCTGGGTTGTAGCTGTTCCATCTCCAGCTCGTCAACTTCCTCATTACCTTCAATGGTAAGTCACATTTCAGCTGCTTTGCAGGATATACTGTGGCAGCCGCAGTGTGAGAGTACCCTGATTCTGAAGAGAAGGTAATCATGCTTCTCCCTGACACCTCTTTGTGTTTTCACCCTGCTCCGGGATCTCCCTCCTTTGGCTTTGATGCTTTGAATAATGACTGCTCATTAGCACAGCAGAGCCAGGCCTTAATTCCCCAAATCAAAAGCTTTTTCTGGCTCTGCAGTTTGTATGATCTGCCTAGAAGGTGCATATGCTGGAGCTGTAGAGAACAGGTCTGCCTCACCTGCAGCAGAGTTCTTTGTATGTCGACAGAGAAATTGCTTATCATGTCTTGCTAGATATGAGGTTTTGCAAGTAGCAACTGAACTCAGCATGGACTCTTTCTGAAACTGAGCATCTCATCTGAAACCTTTCACTTTTGGAGCTTGCTCGTCCCACTGGGCCTTAGTGATGCTGTCCTGTAGTATCTGCAGCACAGGCTGCTACCATCCTGCAGCTTTGCTTCAGGTACTGCTCGGAGCAGGTATCCAAACCCCCTAGATGGGCTCTGTATCATCCTGCACACTGTGGGGGTTTGGTACCTTACTAGTTCCTAAAAAAAAAAAAATCATTTTCCTTGGTGTTTCAGGTATAGGGCCAAGATTTTTCCAGTAAGGCATAGTTCATTTAGGGATGCTCTGACATTACTGCATTGTTACTGTCCATGAGGGTGGAATTCTGCTGGCTGGATTCCTTATGCTGCAGTGCAGTGGCACAAACCTTGTCTTGGCTCATCTCCTCTTGGCACATCTCCAGGACCTGCAACATGTGGTGCTGCTGCAGGACTGTCCCACTGCAGGCCCTGTGTCTATCCACCACCTCTGCTTCCCCAGGGAACAGCATGATCCCTGGGGAATGATGCCCATGGAGCCAGCAGGCAAGTCTCCCAGAGCAGAACAAGAGAGGAGGAGTACAGTGTGGGATTTTCATTCAGACATCCCAGCGGAGGATGAGATTCCCCCCAGCATGGGGCCATCAATACTATTCCTTTGTGTCACCACCCTGCTCCCTCCTAAAATTGCCTGCATCCAATCCTGCAGTGTATTGCAGGAGATGCCAGGCTATTTCTTTGTGGTTGTTTATGGCTTCAAATGTTTTTCCTTTTACTGCATACTTCAGATACAATAAAAGAGAAATGAAGGGGCCATTAAAGGAAAATGCTCTTTCCTGGCATTATCTACTCTGTGGGATATTTCCAGAATTGCTCCTGAATGAATGCTCCCTGTACCCCTGCACCATTTGCCTTGTTACTTACAGCATGCTTTCTTTGCCAGCTGGTGCCCCGGTTCTGAGCTGGTTTCCCACTCCTCCAGCCTGCAGTGCACTGAGGTCCCGCCCACAGGTTACAAAAAGAGGAGATGCTGGAGCCTGTGGCTAGGGGCAGCTGCAGCCAAAGTGCAGCTGCTGCTCTGGGTACTTCTGCATCCTTTTTGAGCCAGGCCAGCTGGTCTCAGCCCTTGCTGAAAAGCTTGGCAAGGTGCTGCTTATTCCTGAGCTTTCCGTGTTGCTACTAAAGATTGGATACTCTAGGAAGCAGGTCTGGAGCATAAGCCTTATCCTCATGGTCTATGAATAGAGCTCCTAAATGTGTGAATCATGAACCAGCTCTGCAGCATGTCCTGCGTAAGTCTGGGAATTTGAGAAAGAGAAAAAAAAATGAATCATGTAATTAAAATATGGGTGCACATGGGGCATTCCTTGGAGTGCAGGGTTTCTGCATACACTCCCCTTAGTGTTAGGGAAATTCTGGATGGAGCCTGGTAACTCGTCAGGGGGATGCAAAAGGCACAGTCCCACTGTTAGTGTCCTTTCTCTGCCAATCTTCATGAATCAGCTCCAAAGGCATTAAAGAAAAGCAACTGGGGACTTGTTAGCAGGCAAAGTGACACATCTTCCCTTTTCCTTGGTCCTGGAAACAACTGAGCACTTAGGAGATGTCCAAAACAACTCAAGTGGGATGTGACCATTCTCTGTGGAGGGCAAGGGCAAGGAGCATCAAACTGGAAAATGGATACCCTCAGCATCAACAAACAGATACCCCTCTTTTTCTGTCCAGCACTGCTGTAGAAGGCAATAAAGGACGAGACCGCCATTCATTTTCTAATTACAGCTCTTGCCTTGTGACTTATGCCATTTGCTAGGGGTGAAGATACCTTGAAGGCATCTTTATTTTAAATCCTACTTCATAGTGAATAAAATATTAAAGGAGGGCAAGATAACCTTGTCAGACAAATTTGATACTGGTTTTGTGATGGTTTTCTTCATAGCAAGTTTATAACAGCTTTATAGCAAGCTTGATTGATTAAGGTAAAAGGATTGTAGGAGAGTCTCTCCCAACCTTGCAGATCTTTCCTACTTTGAAAATAGCATCATGAAGAATTTATAATCATCAGCAGTATACTTTATATATACCAGCACTGGACTGGTGTAGAATAAGCTGATTTTAATGCAGCTAAATACAAGGCAAGGTACAAGGCAAAATAAATGTAGGCTGTGTAGGAAAGATAGTGAATTTGTTGCTTTAACAGAGTGCTTCAGAGGAAAATTTATGGTTTACAGCTGCCAGATGCTTTAGTATTTGCAATGGCCTTGGGTGTCTAACTTGGGGGTCTGGTGTCTGCTCAGTGAGAGCCAAAAAATGGAACTACTCTCTGTCATCTGTGCTGCAGAAGTGAGAGGTGGCTGAACAGCTCTTGGCACCACTGGTGCTCCCACAGCATCATCCTGCACCTCCTCTGGCCCTTACAGATGCAGGAACTTCATCCTTGGCTCTTCCTTAGCCCAAAGGTCACTGTCACCATGTATTATTTTTGTTTTCAATCTAGCAAAGTCTTCTTTGAACGAAGTCTTCTGCTGGCAGGAACAGCTCTCTTTGTGCTGTCAGTGGGGACTTAATTTGTCTTTTACAATTTGCAGCTCTGTGGTCTCACTGCTCCACACATCACCCTGTGGCAGTCAATACTTTTAATGGGTGGAATTGGCAGTGCTCTTGCTTAGGCAAGGAAAAATCTGTGTCTGAGCTTGTCATTAGGAGACAGTTTAATAGTGCTACAGGTGAACTCACAGGAGATGAAGAGCTTGCACTGTATGAAAAGCCCTGTGTGAGTCTGGGGGCTGCAAGCACAAGACTGAGCAGCAGTTGTGGGTGCTCACAACAGACCCCTCCTGATGGGCTGCACTTCACTGGGAAGGGACCACTGGCCAGAATTTGCCTTTCTCTTTATCCATGAATTGGGCCGGCCCTGGAACATTGTGGTGACAGCAAAACCTGACATTTTCTGTCTGATAATGGCAGAGCAGTGGCCCTGGGCTGTAGGGATGTGTTTGGCTCTCCAACATTTTCTGTGATCTGTAGGCATATTTTTATGGGGGCAAAAAAACCAAACCCACAAAAATTGTGTTCATTTTTGGCAGGTTTCTCTGTTGTTTATAGGAAAAGTAACAAAGGAAGAAGCCAGCCTTCCTTCCTTCCTTCCTTCCTTCCTTCCTTCCTTCCTTCCTTCCTTCCTTCCTTCCTTCCCTCCCTCTTTGGGATGCATTGCAGATGCCAATAGATACCTTAGGGGGAATTTCTGGTTATTAAGAAATGATTGAATAGCAGGACTGGCAGATAACGCAGAAAGTAATTTTGCCCTGTACTTGCTCCAAGGCAGGAACCACTTAGGTGTAGATCTCCGCCTGCACTCATCTCAGAAGCCCATCCCAGGAACTCTGATGAACCAATTTCCAGAGGTCACAACCATTCAGCCCTTGTGATCCTGCCAAACCCTCCTTTCCTCTATGAGGAACAGGCATCACAAGTGTTAATCCTTATCAGCTTCGTCGAGGTCTGTCTCACTGACTTTTAATTTGCTTTTTCCATCCTTTCCTTTTTTTGGTTGTTTGCTCGAAGTCAGATTTCATCCCAGTGCTTCTCCCTGGCTCATGCCAAGCTCATTTGAGATGAACCCTTGAATTCATGAGCACAGAATCACTGCTGATGTTCCCTCCTTGCCTTGCACTTCTGGTTCCTGCCCTGAAGTTGTTAATTTTCAAGCTGAGGCTTCTGTGGGTTAACTGGAAAAAGAAACCAGCATCTTCCACAGCTTGTGCCCACCGCAGGAATTTCTGCTTTCATTCCCTCCCCTCCAGCACCTTCAGCTCACCTTAAAAGCTGGCAGTGGAAGTTGTGCTGCAGCTTGGAGTGATGTTTGTGGCTGCCACCCTGTCACTTGTGGATGTGGAAGTCATGGAGTGATCCCAAATTGCCCCATTCTCACCCTGTCCTCAGCTTCAGAGAAACAAGGAAAGCAAGGCACTAATCACTTGGGGCGACAGGCGTTCAGACTTGTCTCAGCAGCTTCCAGCACAGGCTGTTATATCACAGGATAAAATTAGACTCTGACCGTGAAACCTATATGTGGCAGAGCAGGAGCTGTAGCCTTGAAACCACCCTCATCCCATGTAATTCTTGGGAAATTATGCACTTTGAAAATGCTTGTCTTTCTGACAAGCTTAAATCTTTTCTTATGGCACACAGTGCTCCTGCCTTCTTTTCCAGACTTTGTCTCCCTCCCTCTCTCTCCACTGTGCACTGTGCTCAGAACATTTTCTCTTAAAGCATCTTCACCAGAAAAAAATCCTTTTTATCATGCATACAGTGGCATGAAAGAGAACACTGTGCCAAGCCTCAGCTCTGCTCAAGAGTTACTGCAGCTGATATATTTATCTCCCAGGCTCAGCGCCCCCTGGCAGTCCATTCATGGGGAAAAACACAACAACCCTCACCCTCTCCAAAAAAACCCAAGGGGAAAGCAAGACTGAAGCCTTGATTATAAATAGGTTTTGTGGAGAGGCAATATTATCTGCTTAAGAAGCAAGCAAACAAACAAGAATGCACACAATGAAAGCCTGTCTCTCCCTTTGTCCTCTGAAAGCAGCCTTGCTGCTCTTGGTGTAACAGTAGAAATGAGCAAACCACAGAATAATCAAAATAATGAATGTGACTGCCCTTCCATTAACAATAGGTGTGCTTGCAGTTCAGTAAAAGTATAATAAATCCATAGCAAGTCTGGGTAGATCCCACTGATTTCCACTTCAGTGGAAGCAGATAGCAAAGTCAGGGCTTTTATGACACCTAATCAATGGCAAACCACACAATAACGTGTACAAAAAGTACTAGAAACTCCAATAGCTCCCAGGAGCCTAAACCAGTCTGGCTGGGCTTCAGTCTAGCAGGGGTTACTGCCAGGTGTAACATATCATCGCTTTATTTAATTTTATGCCAATTGTGATGTGCACAAAGCAACAGGTTAGTACACCATAAATCAGGATAGGAACTGTCCTTTCTCATTTGCATTTGTGCTATTCCTTGCTCAAGCTTTTCATTAGCAGTTATCGTTAAAAAGTCAAGTTTTTAAAATCAAATGTTGAAAAAAAACTTTTTAAAGCATATTCTTACAGCAGTTTTTGTAATTTTTCTCAGAGGTTTTTATTAATATGTATATAGTAACTACTTACACCTGTGGTTTGATAGAAATACTATTTACATATAACACATTAAAAAGGAGGCACATTTGTTGTGAATCTTGAAAGCTAGAAACCCTTTTCTGAAATATTTACATTTTAAAGCTCAGGGTAATAATAATGAAATCTGTATATTTAAAAAGAAAGAATTTACTCTCAGGAAAAGCCTTTGATTGTTTTTCCTTGCAAAGAGAATGCTTTCAGTAAGAGTTGTGTCTCTCCAGTGGATGCAACACTCACTGTAAAATGATGAAATGAATCCAGTGCCAGAGTATCAGCATGTGAATCCATTTCTCCATTTCTTCCTCAGTGAATATCATGTTGTTGGCAAGCACTCTTAGTAATGTAGAGTATTTTTGCAGTTGCTGGAGGTGAGGACTGTCTCCCTCATAGACCCCAGGATAAGGATGAAAGAGACTTGAATGAGGCTGGGAAGTATTTGCTCTTGTGTTGAAATGATTAAAATAATCTCACCATACATAATACATAATTAAAGTGTCGGTACCCTCCTGGGACAGCTGAGGAACCCTTTAATAATGAAACATTACACCTCTGACAATGATGGGCCTTTTGAATTACTAGGTCTTGGAAGAAATAATTTCTGGTTTGATTGGAATGATCTGATTTACATCCAGGTGAATCCTGGGCCAGAGTGAAAATGTGCCTTTGCTTGATGGAAGATTTTGGACTGAAATGCAGGAGAGGAGATGACTCCTGGGGGTGTGCTTAAAGGTGTTTTAGTGTCTCTTGTCATGCACAATAGTCTAGGGAGACTTCTGAAAGTTCATTAGAGGATATATTCCACTCCCACTTTCTTTCTCTCAATCTCATCATCTCCTCTTGTCTTTTCTCTTTTCTTTCATTAGCACTTTATATCATTTGACACTTCATCAGGATGATAGCCTGTTTACTGTATGCAAATGATCCCTGAATTATGCATGAATAATTATGAATTTGCGTATTGGTTTCCTGAACTGGCATATTGCCATGTAAAATTAGCTTTACTTTAACGTGAGCACAAAAACACACCGACATGTCCAATTAAACTTGAAAGAAGAGCTCACCTTGAAGGGAGCACAAAGTATTGAGCCACTTCTGGGAAAGAGCAAAGTACAGCTGGAGCCAGGTAGGTGCAGCCATGATCCCTGGAACTGGGGCAGTGGTGTGCGATGGAACGGGGTCTTTTTGCATTGTAGCACCTCTTCTGGATCAAAGGTCCCTTCCAGGCATCACCTTCACATATGGCGCCCCCTGAGCTGACTCAGCCGTCCGTGCCAGTGGAGGGATTTGGTGCATTGCTTGAGGTCAAAGCTGACTGCAGGACCCAGCCTGCCCAGCACAGCCCTTGTGAATGGCCTGTGGTGTTCAGTCTGCGAGATGGGAAGGAGCCACACTGAGGATTTGAATGTTTCTGCATTTCCCCAAGGTTTGTGTTCTGCAGGGCTGGATCCCAGGTCAGTCGCTGGGGCTGACTGGGTCAGTGTGGAGACTCCTGAGGTCACATGTGTCTGTCTCTGGTCTGCCAAGGCACCCTCTCTGCCATCCTGGCAGAACTGTGCATGAAATACCCTGCATAATTGCAAATCAATTAATTAAACTTAAATGTGGTATTTAAATTTTATTGCTCTGCCATTTTAATTGCCTATAAAATCTACTCTTGAGTATCCATCCTGCCTCTGATCAGATGAACCAACCTGCTTAAAAGAGCACTTCAAAAGCTGAAGGCACCTTGTTTTCTCTTGCTGCCAAGCGAAGGCCAGGGGTGAGCCCACTGCACTCATGCTCTGGCATCATCATCTTAAGAAGTTTTGCTATGCAAAGCCCCTCAGCAGAGCCACTTTGTGTAGCATATCTAAGAAGGGGGCTGGAGGTGGTAGCAACCATTTCACAAGAAAGAGTACAAGTACTGAAGATCTTTTTGCTTTTGTAGCATTTCTCCCAAGATGACATGGCATATATTTAGAGGAGGGCTGAAGACAGACATTCAGTAGGCACAGAGAAACTATTGAAGAGCTGTTTTCAGTTGGCAATAATTCTGGTTTGAATCTGTGGTGCCCCTTTGAGTAAGCTCTTCACTAGGTTTGTATTTATTAGTTGCAAGCTTACGTGTCTCTGCATAAATATTCTAGTTATCCTCTCCTCGTTGAATTCCCTTCCAGGACAAAGCTGTTGATTGAACCTCTTTGAGCAAATCTTAAAACATCTGCACCAGTCTTGGTGTTACAGTGCTTTGTTCTGTGATGTTTGACAAGGGCTAATTAAAACAATTGTTATTAGCTATTCTATCTGAAATATTATCTGAATTACCCTGTCTGAAGTGTTTTGTGTGTATATTGCAGCACAGGAACCCCAGGACAGAGGAATATTGCTGCCCTGTAATTACAGGCATTCTTGGCTCTGCTCCATGTTGGGTGAGTGTTATTTTAGATCAGAGTTTGATTTTTAGTGGGGATCTGTCTAAACTCATGACTGCAGTGAGCAAAAGGACCAGTGAACATAAAACCCCATGTTCCTTCTCTTAAAATCTAATCAGTGGACACACTACTCTTCCAATAAATCTGTTATTCATCGGAAACAGCTTAAACAGTTCACTAAAGTAACTTCATTTTTCTATTAAAAAGAGAACCAGTAAACAAATCATGATACTTTTATTACTTTTCAGTGTGAATCTGATTTCTTAGCAAATGAAGACATAATATTTTCTTTGTGTACCTTGCCTTCCTAGCACATGGGGCCATAAACTCAGTGACATCTATAGAAAGGTGAGTTGGTACTCCTTGTTCCATCCAGCAAGTAACAAAGATGATTGAATGAATCCAAGGAAATCCCTATCTATGGACAAAGTCAAAGGAGAATTTAATGCCTAATTTTTCAGAATGAGCAGAGATAAGGCTCCTACATAAGTTTTTTTCATGTGCAGTATCACATCTCCTTCAGATTCAAAGAACTGAGTAATTCCAGAATGCTTTCTCTTGTCTCCCCCTTTTTTTAACTAGGCTCTTTTACTGGGGTTTGAGACAGGGACCATCTTTCGGCTGCATGCACATGGATCATCCTGCATAACTGAGCTGTAAATGCTACTGGGATGCTCTGGCTAAGTTTTCCCAATGTCTTGTGCTATGCTGTTTGCTGGAGTCTTTCCATATTTCCTCTTTAAATCCATTCATTGCTCTCTGCCTGGTTCAGGCTTGGAGGATGCTGACCAGTGATGGCCCTTTCCTTAGCACTGAGTTGTGCTGATTTCTAGGAAGGTGATCTGATCCATGTTCCTCTCCCAGCAGCTCCACAGGCATTGCACAGGGCTGGTGCTATGCTGCCAGAAGCAGGCAGAGGTGCATCTGCACTCGGGCAGGAAAACAGGCTGGGAAGCTGGCAGGGCTGCTTTAAATAGTGTCTGTGGGGTGCTACTGAACTGGTAACAATGGGGAACGTGGATGCTGAGCCTGCACACTGTTTCATAGCATCATTTTCACCCATATGATTATTTACCTCCTCAGTGGTGAATATCCTCTTGATTCCCACTCAGAAAGTGATTACTGAGGTCTGTGATCAAGCTGCTGTTTCTGCTCACCTGTTTCCTTCTGCAATTTATCCTCTTACTCCTGAAAATCCCCGTGGCTGAGGCTGGTGGGGCTGGAGCAGGGCTGTGGGTTCAGGAGGGCGCTACCCACCCAGACCTGGCTCACCCACCCCATTCCCCGTCCCCCTTCTCATGAATTCATGCTTCACCTCTGCCAAGTCCTGTGGGTGCTCTGGTCTAGCATTACAACCTTGCCTCTTGATCTTTGTGATGATTTCATCAACAGAAATTCAGGATGATCCTCTTGGTGCAGATGTGTCAAGTCTTCTGCTTGGGGATTTGAACTGGGCAAACACAGACATCTAGCACCAGATCCAACCCACAGAACTTAGTGGTTCCTGAGAGGGAGAGAGCAGAGGAAGAAAAGGGTTTCTGTTCCCACCATCTAAGGATGGGGGAAACAGGCAGGCTGGGAGAGGCCTCCTCCACTAGTGCCAATGGGTACGCTGGAGGGCTGAGTTTTCACCTGCTGGCTGCCTGCCCCTCTCTGCCAAAGCAAAAGGATGTTTAATTGGTATGGAAGTAAGCCAGCAACATCCTATATCTTCTTTTCTCTTCCTGGAAGCTCACAGGTGATTGGGGATTTGTTCTTTGCAGAGATCTGAGATATTTTCACCAAAACACACGTTTTCAGCCTACTCTGCTCATGCTCTGTCTTTTTATATTTTCCCTGTTTTTCATCTGCTTTCCATGTTTTTCTTAACATGACAATGGTGGTGAAAAATAAACACTGCAGCCAACAATGCTGTTCTAATAAAGCTGCAGTTAAAATAGCAAAGAGAATGCAAATTAAATACCATAACCATTTAGAAAACTGTAGTTTTTATTAAATATAAGTACTTTCCATCTCAGCTTTAGAACATAGGTGGATTCTATTAAGTTTAGTCATTTTCCTGGAGGATTGCAGGGTAAAGGTGTTTCAAAAATGCACAGATAACAAATGAGGGCGATTTTAAAAAACAGCACACAAAGGTGCAGTTGTTAAATATATGGATGGTAAAGATGCTCTATTATTGACTCAACCTTTCCCTTCTCTTTTCAAGTCTGCTTTCTTCTGTTGCTGTTCTCCATGGCTCCCAGAATGAATCTTTCAGAAACATTAGTTATGTATTTGTATATATAAACACCAGTAAACTTGGCTTTTTTTCTGGCATTGCAGAGAGCTTTCCTAGCTTTCCTTTTGGCTTCAGTCAGAGCAGGATTGAGCATCTAGGAGCTGAGCCTTTGGGTTTGGACTTCAGTGCTGACATCCAGCCCCTGCTCAGCTGTTGTCTGTCTTCAGGGGCCGGAGATACAACATTTTTCAATATTTACAGCTTGCACCTGGACATGTGAATGCTGTGGCCAAGTCTTGGCCAACAGGAGACGTCTGCTTTTCTTTCAGGTTCTTGCAGGCAGCTCCTGTGTGTAACCATCCAGCTGTTGCAGAAACCATCCCATGGCCTGGTCTCCCTAGGTGTCAGCTTATATTGCAGTCAGTACTCAAATCCTTTTGTGGATCTGAACTTTGGTGACCATTCCCCAGGTAATTCCAGGAAATTGCCATCCTGGGGCCTCTTCACAGCCAGTAGCTAAATGGCACTGCTTTACAGCAATACTGAGCAATGCTGCAGTTTTGTGAGTGTGGCTGAAGGTTGACTTGCAGTACACCATAGCTTTGTGCTGCCTTCCAGTTGGTTGTTGATTCTTCCAGAACTATCCTTTTCTTGGCAATTTCTGTTGTCAGTCTATTCCTCTGTAGGACTTGTGAAGCTCTGGCAGTGTACAGACCTGATTTTGCAAAAAGCTCTGATGTTCCTGTAGTATTTTGCCTGTCAGTGGATCTGAATCACCTTTTCAGTTTCATTTGTTCTGAATTTCCCTTCTGAGAAAAAATCAAGAAACAGGAGATGCCCTTGCCTTTTCCTCTGTCTGGCTCACAGAGCTGTGCATGCTGCTCCCATGAAGATGGGTTGTATCCAAGATCTCAGTGCTCATCCTTTTAGGGCTCATGGAGTGCTCCAGTGCCAGGAATGGCTGCACTCCAGAAACAGCCATGCTGAGCTTAGGATTTCTGTAAAGCCTCTCATTTTGCAGGTGTTTGGTGCAGTGTGGGAATGCACAGCATCACCTGCACGGGAGCAGCAACACACCAGGAATCAAAGGACACCACAGACTGACATTTGCCACAGGAAGTTATCTCCAGCCAGAATTGGTTTTGAGACAAAAATACAGCAGGCTGGATGGTGCAATTAAATTATGCATGATAGGGAGAATAAGTGAAAATAAAAGAAAATTTTAAAAGTTTCTCTCTCAGGCTTCAGTCCACCAGTTCAGCAGCACAGGCTGAAAAAACTGAGTGTTTTATCCATGGTGGGTTTTGGGGCATAAGGAGTTTAAAATCTGTGCCAGTTGCCTGATTGGAAATACCTGGTGGTGCCCGCATTCGGGAAGGTCTCCTGAATACATGAAAAATTGTACACATATCTCAAACAAGGGCCCAAGTCCATTACACATTTTGATTTTATTTTTCTAACAGGCTGTATGTGCTGCATGGAGTAATTGCATCTATGTTCTTTCCCAGTTGAGTTTAAATGAAGTACAGCAACTTTGCTGACAACAAACCTGAGATAAACATGGGCATGTGAGAAGAAAATTACCTTCCATATAATTTCATTCCCTGTAAGCAAAACAGCAAGAAGGCCTGAGGATATTTTCCACTGTTTTGTGATGAAAATAACGTGAGAAATCAGATAGTGGGAACTGTCAGTGCTAAACATCATCATATGTACATGTGAAGCTTGGAGAGCAGCTGTTAGAAGATCATTCAAGGTTAATGTAACTGATCTTATTTTGTTGACTGAACAAATAATTATTTCCAGAGGGATTAGTTATAATCCAGAAGTTAACATGTCATTTCATCTTTGATTGTGCTCCTACAAATCTTCCATATAACCTCTCAGGCCGACAGCCCTGCAAGCTCAGCACTTTTTATAGAGGGACTTGTTGCAAATCAAACTATTGTAGTGTATCTTTATACAGGAGCTGAAGGGAAATATTCTGATGATGCATTTTCTTCTTTGAAAATGCCAATTCATTGAAAATGAACATTTCACAGAACTTTAGCCAAAACATATGACTTCCTTGTTGCTTTTCCAATTGTCATGCTGAGAGTCCTGCGTTTCTACACCCACTCTCCTTGGAACCCTGGCTTGCATGTATCCTTTTAGATATCTGTAGGAGGTGGTAAAGGGCAAATTTTGTAAACCTGGTGCTGAAAAGTCCCCCTGTGGAACTTTGTGCATACACAAATATGACTTAGCAAGTGTAAGGAATGCAAAGTGGGGGCTGGAAGGGAAGAAAGATAAAGGGTGGCTGAATGTGTATCTTCTCCAGGAACGCCTGTTGTGCTATCAGCCCACTTCTCTGGAGCTCAGCTGGAATATGCTGCAAAGTGGAGTCACCTTTGGCTCTATGCACAGGGACAAAGGAAATATTTTCAAAGCAAGGCATCCTTCTAAACTTAATCAGCCAAAGCATTTTTAAGCCTCACCAATCCAGTTTACACAGCTTTTTAAATTTAATTCATACTATTAAGTTTGTAAGGAGGAGAAAGATACACAATAACACAAGTGTGAATGTAGAGATAGCTTCAAGATATTTAGAAGTGCATCTATTTGCCTCTGAATGGACATATTAGTGAAAGAACGTGGCCTGCATAATGCAAAATCTTTGCTTTCTCACCAGGTACTGCAAGAGGAATCACAAACATTAGAGAAGCTCGGGAAGTCACAGCGTCCCTTTCTGTTTCTCATCTTTGCAGAAGTCCATGTTTTCCAATGTTGCAATATGGTTTACTATATATTATCTTTCTATTGTAATTACATCTATATTAATATTTTCTATACTAATGCTTTATTTTGTTAATGCAATGGCACCTTGGAGAGACAGTGAGTACACCTGGGGTTTTGAGTATTGTAGCCTGGAAAAGGGGTCTGCTTCAGGTGATTTATTTTTGAATGCATCTTGGCACAAGAGCAGCAGTTCAGAGCTCACACACAATCTCAAAGGGGTCAAGGGGTGCTCAGCACCCAGGGATGGGCTGCAACATGCACTGGGACTCTCGGCAAATAATTTGCCATGGATGGTATGTCCTGAGAGGCTGCTGAGGTGTGTTCTAGGATTTATAAGCTCCAGACCCTCCTGTTCATACAAAGGTAATAATTGCCTCCATGGTAGCAGGTTTTGCCCCTGCCTCCTGGTAAATCAACATTTTTCTGAGTACTTCTCCCTCTGCACTGCCTTGCTGTGCAACCCCCCCCAAGATACCATCAGCATCTTCTCTCTCTCTGTAAAAGTTTATCTGGCAAATGTATTCCTTCCCTCATCCCCATGGGGATGCTGCCTTTGCTGCCACTGCTCTTCACATCTCAGACAGCTTCCTGCGGAGGGTGAACTGGGTGCATGGCTGGGGCTCCTCTACTGCAGTCTGGATCAGGCCGGAATCCATAAAGAGGTGTGCAGCAGAGGTGAGGCTGAGGTACAAAGAGTTGTTGGTTCAGTGCCCATGGAGAAAAGAGACCCTCAGGTGGATTTGTTACTGCTGCAGGATAATCCAGCCAAGGGATGGGATCTGCTTCTGGTCTCCATCACCTCATCCGTCCCATCCCTCCCTGTGCAAGGTGCCTGCTGAAACCTTTGGCACAGGCAGGATCTGTCTGCCTCTGCTGAGGCTCTCTAGGGGTGCTGGGGGCTGGCTTTAAATTGCAGTCTTGGATTTAATCACTGTTTTGACAGGCTGCAAAAAAATACTGCTGTTGGCATCAGGAGCAGAAGGAATATGAGCAGCCACAAACAGAATGAACTGAAGAAAAAGAGCTCGTTTAGCTGGGGGCTTCTCTCCTTGCTGAATTTCAGCATCTGACAGCAAGTAGCAGAGGTGTGAGACCTTCTCAAAAATAGGTGACAGGCATAATTTCTAATAAGAAGTATTACACAAACCCTGGAAATGGGTTCCAAGGAAAGGTGAGTGCTCTGGGCTGGTTTGCTTTCGAACACAGTGCCCATAAATAACAGCTTTCAGGCAAGAGGTGTAACGATTCCAGTGTTCCTGTTAGGGACTCAATGAGCTGAGAGCCCGCAAGCTTCACTCCCTAGACTTGTAAGATGTGAAGTTTTCCCCAGCCCTTTCTATTTACTTGTACACATAAATAAGAAATTATATTGAACCTGTTGTATCTGTCAAGACATGGTCCTTGTGGGGAAGATCCCCCTGCATGTGTGTGTGAAGATGCACTGAAGAAAAGGGGGGCATTCCCAACCAGTGTTAGCTTGCTGCTTCTTATTTTCTCTACCGAAATTTATTATTTTTATGCTCAAATTTATCTTTACTGTTCAGGGATATCTACCTAAACAAATCTGTACATCTGCAATGCAGAAAAGAGTGGAAACTTGCTTCTGTGTTCAGCAATTTGTTGTACAGGATTTTCCATAATTAGCTTCTTTCAGCTGTAGTTTTTCCTTACAGTTTTCTGTCATCCAAATGGCATTGAAAGTATCTTAACATTACTGTAGGCTAACAGATTTTTTTTTATACCAATGGTGATGCCTTAGGTTTTAACTTCTGTATTTTTCAAATCCTGTACTGCCTAGTGTGTAACACTGAAGTTTCTTGTAGCCTGTTAACTACTGTTCTCTCATGCTAGTTAGACATAACAAGCCTCTCCAAGCCTGCTCTCCAAGGACACCCAGATTGTTCTAGGCCCAAAATGTGTAAACCAACATCTTAAGAAGTGGGGTAAACTTTTGGAAATTGCATCATTAACTGAAGTTGTAATTGGAGAATTGATCCTGATATGCAAATGGACCAAACTTATAAAAGTGTGAAGAATTCATGACCCAGGGTCCATCTTGGGTGCAGCCTTTGGCCTGCCCAGGGTGTACCTTTGAAAGCCCTTCAAATAAATACCTACCTTTATTTCCATATTCTTGTCTAGTGTCTGTTTTTAGGTGGCCATCTCAGGCATCAATGGGACAAATTCAGATCCGTAATTGTGCCTGTAGATTCTCTTCTATGATGTATTCGTTTGTAATACCTGTTATGGAATTCATACATGTGGAAATAGGTATTACAGATTAGTTTTATTGCCACTGTTCCACTCTTCTTAGCAAGCTTGTGGGCAGTTTTGTTTAGATATCTATTATTCATCGCTTGCCTGATACATGCAAATGTGGGTGATTTTCAAAAGCTCAGACATTTAAAATCAACAATTTTTAACATTTTGCTGTTGGCTGCCCAAGAGAAGGTGATTCAAGGAAAGTGCAAGGAACCAGCCAAATGTTTAAAAATTCTTGGTGTGACATGATCAATCTTTCTCAAATAGAATTGTGACCCTTGGCAAGCTTAAATTACTATTGATTTAATGGTAAAAAATACATTTCTATTAGTTTTTATTTTATTTGTCCTTTGCTCTGAGATCCCTCAAAACCATAAGTATTTATACAAACAATTTATGGTGATATAATAAATAGTCTTCACAATTTAATTGAAAAGTCAAGCAGCATAACTATTTTTCAAGCCAAATGAGTAAAGATCCTGCCATTTTTATGTCATAAATCAGGATATAGACTGTCAGTTTAATCTCCTCTGTTCTCAGCTGATGCACCCATGGCATAATACTGTGTTGATATGAGCACTTGAGCATTTTCTCAAATGCTTCAGAGTTAGCCCAGGAGCTGTAGTAAGCCCAGGTTGTGTTTGTATTTCTTATTGCCCTCAGGAGTGGATGATCCCTGCTCCTTGCTGGTGTGTTTCTAGGCTGAGCTGTGTGTGGTGGCAAGTAATGATGAGTGGTGATGATGAGTGGCTGTGTCCCTAAACAAACATCTCCGGCTCTTGCCACAAGACAGTGACATTTCCTGGATGTGGATGTGTTGTTCAGTGATACAGAAACCCACCAGTGCTTACTGGCATATTTACATTTCACTGCTGTAAAACTCTTCATTTAATGCATTCTATCATTCGTCACAGACAAATTGCTGGGTCCGTTCTCCCGTTGTCCACGGAAAGGTCAGGGAGATGTGGCTGCCTCACTGGGGTGTGGTGAGGGGAGTGCTGGCTCTTGCTCCTTCACCAGCACTCATTAGGGTGCTGTTTATTACACAATTTATGAAATTATCTTCTGCTTCAGGCCTGGGCAGACTGGCCCTCTCTGCAGAAATTGTCTGTTAAATGTATCTGTCCTTTCCAAATGGATCCACAGAGCTCTGAAGGACTCCTGAAAAAGGGTGTTGAAACACAGGGTCTGCTGTGGGGGGCCATTAACTGGGACAGAGGGGACATTGCAGACTCTCTATGGGAAGAACATTGTCACCTTGGCTGTGGGTGACATCTGTGCATCATTTCAGCTGTGATGACCTGCATGGCACTGGCAGTGCTGAGTGGCTCCCAGCATCATGGCTTTGCTGGGGAGTGCAGCTCTTCTGGCAGTGTCAGATTCAAGTTCTGTTGCTCTCTGAATAAGTTTCTATTTAAATTCATTCTGATTGCTGTGGAAAGACATTTGAAGAAAGACTTGTTGCATGGCCAGTCTTGCCTTAACCTCCTGTGCTGCACTCACCCAAATGCAAGGTTTCTTCCCAGCTGCAACTTGCCCATGTAGATACCTGGGTGTCCCTGCACTTACCTGTCCTGGTGTCCTGTTCAGCTTTATCATTTGAGAGATTTTTAAACTGAAAATAGGATTTCTAAGGACAGATACTGGTCTGAAAATGGCACATGTGGACACCTACATGTGGGCTCTGTGGGAGCTGCTGGTGTACAGGTACCACTGACTACCTGGATCTAGCTCAGAGGATGTGGTTTATAATGGGAGCTTCAAGAAGTTTTCCAGATTTCCCTTGGACTGCTGGAAAGTACCATTCTGACAGCCACTTAGCACAGGTGTCTTGGTTTGAAAGACAGGTGTCTGCTAGGGAAGGCAGGAGCCTCCCTTGGAATGGAAAATGTAACCCCTTTCCCTCCAAATTATTATAATTTTGAAATTAAGGGACTTTCAGGCAAAGATATGAGAAAAGGAATAACAGTTCTTTACAAGTATGTACAACAAGGCAAACAAACAACAAACAGAGCCCGAACCCAGTGCCAGCCTCTCTGGGCTGCCGGCACCTTCCCCTCGGGTGCAGTTCCGCTCACAGCCGGCAGGGGCGCTGGTGGCTCCCGGCC
>VZRS01003910.1:3787-126477 GCA_013398055.1 Ifrita kowaldi | reverse complement strand
TCCTAGCAACACCTATGAGGAAAATTCCTGAAGAGAAAAAAGCAAAAGAAGAACTCCTAAAACCCCAACAACAGGATTTAATCTAGAGAAGACTGAGAGGGGATCTCATTAATGCACATAAAAGTCTCAAAGGCAGGTACCACAGGATGGTGACAGACTCTTTTCAGTGATGTCCAGTGACTGGACAAGGAGCAATGCCCATAAACTAAAACATAAGAAATTTTCACCTCAACACAAGGAAGAACTTCTTTACATTGAAGGTGGCAGAGCCCTGAAACAGGAAGGTCATGGAGTCTCCCTCCATGGAGACCTTCCAAACCCACCTGGAAGTGTTTCTGTGTCACCTGCTCCAAGTGACCCTGCCTTGGTAGGGGGTTAGATTGTAAGTGGTGGGTGAGCAGGTAAGAGATCCTACCTGGAACCCTGCCAGCCTGATCACCAGAAAAATCCATAGGGAATTTTTCAACGTGCAGGGAACTGAAATGAAGTTCAAGTGAGGCTGAGTAGGTGTTTGTTCAGCAGCTTGTTTAGACTTTAATCACGGTTAAATCTTTTAGTTAGATAATTGTTCTATCAGCTGATAATTTGAATTGTATTGAAGAACTATATGCTAAAACATCTTCAGTGGGAAGCAGCAAAGCAGATGAGTTTGGATTCCTTCTTATTCATTCCTTGCATATCATCATGTCAGTTCCTATGTTTTCTGATTAATTGAGTTGCCTGGCATGCATTTTCTTCAACAAACACTGACTCCAAATACACATTTACCACCACTGCCTGACACGATAGCTTGGGAAGCCAGGATTCATTATCAAAGGTCAAGGCCTCTGTATAATTTGCCTTGGATCAGGAGCTGTTGTTACACTTCCAGCTGTGCTGTGGGAATTGGGACAAATTTCCTAGTGATGATACACCTGATTTTTCCATTTAATATAGTTTTAGGATTTGGGATCTGTGTTTCTCATAGGCTTTGCTCTAGTAAAAGCCAAGCTGCTTGGTGGTTTAAAAGTCCTTGAGGTAAAACTACATACAATTTTTTTCAAGAAGAAATGAATTTAAGATGTGCTTTGTGCTATGTTTTCTTTGCTTTATGGCATTGCTGTGTGCTGGGACAAAGAGCATTACAAATCTAATAGCTTTTGTGTGGTTTTTCTGTAGGACACAAGCCATCAAAGGAGGCTGTGTCCCCCCAAAAGCTGTTTGGCGCATAGCAATGAGCCTTGACCTGTGCTGGGCTGGAGGTGCTTGGAAGCTCATGGCAGCTGCAGGCTTTCCTGTTTCCAGCCAGTTCCCTGCAGCTCCCTGGGCTGAAGCCACAGTGAGGAAATTTGTGCACACTGCAAGTCATGAGATGTACCAAGTTCTCCATGTTGCCTGGGAAACATCCAGTTATAGACACAGCCCTTAAGCTTTTTCTCAATTTGCTCAGTCCCACATCCCTCATGGACTGCCAGTCTGGCTGCTGTTGGTGGAAACTCGGAATGCTGCAATATCTGAGGGGGGAAACTCACTTTGGAGACCTTGGCAAAGAAGACTTGTAGAAAGGAAATGGGAAACAAATAAGGAAAAAGTGATGCATTTTGTTAGTGGTTTTTTTTTTCCCATAAGAATGGAGGGCTTCTTTGTTTTGGTTTAGGTGTTTGTGCATTTGGGGATTTGCCATGCAGGTCCCAAAAATAGTATTTTCCTAGGCAGGGGATTGCAGGGATTTCGTGGCCTCTATGCAAGGCTCAGTAATTCCCCACAGAGACCTCATGAAAGCAGGTAGAACTGGTCCAGGTGAGCACCCGGACATGGGGCCAGACTCCAGGTGTGTGGGGCTGCTACAGGGCACACAGCCTGTGGCACAGCAAGCTTTGGGAAATTATAATGAGCTTCACACAGAGCTGACAGCTGGGTCTTGCTGCCAATGAATCCAATGGCAAAGCACTGACTGTTTTCAGGAGCAGGCAGGCTGAGCCAAAATTGGCTGCTGCCATGTCTCACTTGCATGGAAGTTAATTACCTGTACCTTCAGGTTCACTTATCCTTATGGAGATAGGCATTAAATCTGGCCCCTGCTGGTTTCTCAGTCCCGTTTGGACTTGTTTGCACCGTCTCTGAAGCAAGACCCATTTCAGGCATACTTTTGTCTTACCTCTGTGGAAAGAGTCTTGCTTGGTAACAGTCATGTTGTTGTCCCTGCTTTTTTATTCAACCTGTATGGAAATTTGCTAAGAATATGGTAGTGAGGTGGAAAAGCTGCTTGGACAGGTAAGGCATCTGCCAGACATGGAGCTTGTAAATGGTTGTCTGAATGCAGCTCTGACCAGGGTTTCGAATGGAAATGTTCTGTCTGAACATGCAAGGCCAGGAATCTTGTCCAACTCTGACTTTGGCCCTCCTTTGAGCAGGGGATGGACTAGAGAATTCTATAAATACCTTCCAGTCTAAGTTATTATTGCAATCCATATTACGATACTACGAATTTGAATTAGTAATAATTGTATGACATATATGAGCTCTGGGTCAATGTAATTGTAATATATCCCATAGCATCCTCATTTTTCCTCTCCTCAGCAAAGTGAGATGATGAAAGTTTGCGTGCACTTTGTATAGACAAATATTTGTGCAGAGCACTTGCTTAAATTGAGGTCTAAAAATCCAGTTTCTGGTTATTCCAAATGCAGCCTGCAGTGTTTGAGTTTTTTGGTTGGTTGGTTGCAGGTTTTTTGTGGTGTTTTGCATTTTTTTAATTGCAATTTTTCATTTGTACTTGAATTCAGTAGTAAAGAGATAATTTTTTTTTAAAAAGGTCATTTGACAAATCATGAATCTGCTAATGAATGTTTCAATGAATGATTGCTCATTGCCCACGGCTCTCTAAGCTTATTTCAAACTGTTTGTAGCTGTGATTCTGCTGTGAAACTTTTTGCCATCCAAGTAAAACATAGAGTCTGATGTGTGTCTTTAAGATTAAAGGGAAACCCTCTCCTTAGATAAGCAGCTGATTTTCCATGTTGGTGTTTCCAGTGGTGAACAGCCAATTAAACATGCAAGTCAGTGCCTTGTACTAGGGAAAAGTGATGCCAACTATTTCCGCAGTGTTATGGGGTGTCACTGGAGTTAGTGGGGGCAGCAGGGCAGTAGCTAGGCTGAAATGGCTTCACCATACATAACACCTCTGAAAGCAGCCCAAAATTGGGGATATTTTATGTCTTTTTATGTATCTCATCTGAAAACACATTTTTTCCCATTACCTCTGCTTTCCCTCATTCATTTATTGCTTAACTAGTTTCATAGATTTAATATTAAAGATTTATCATTAAGAATCAAATGTGCTTTTCCTGAAAGTTTATGAAAATGATGTGTCCTGTAGTTAGCATTTGGACTGACTGACTGTTTTCAGGTGCTCTGCTGTCAAGATCATTTAATGGGTGGCAGGTTCCTGCTTGCTCTTTTCCTTTATTTGGCAATGGATGGGGAACAGAAAGGCACATGAGAACCAAAAACCTCAAGTTAGATAAACAGAAAGATTAAAGCTTTTAAAGGAGAGCTGACACTGTGCACGTAGTAACTATTAGAAAATACATGTACAGATTAAAGAAGCCTGGATAAGAGTTGTAAAAAAGCTAGGGAAGCAGCTCCAGTGTTTTTATTTATAGAGGAAACTACCTGGGGTGACAAGGAACAGCATTCCCTGAGTTGCTGTGAGTTAAGGACTGTGGAAGAGATTGGTGTTTAATCCTGTAGGCAGGGGAATTCTGGAGATACAAAAAAACCACAGGGTGAAAGGTGCCCAACAAGACAGTAAAAACTGTCCAGAAGGAAATCAGTAATATGAGGGGAAACATTCTTAAACCTGTTCTTGATTACTCTAGGCTGATTTGTACTGAATGCTCCCTTTCCCCCCTGCTCTTTGTGGCTTTTACTAGCTTCTATCTATTTCAAGGTTTAAAAAATGTATACCAATTTCTTTTCTAAGCACAGGAAGTCAAAGAGCTGAATGTTAGCTGTTAAGCTAAAGCAGCCTAAATAAATGATCGCTGCTACATCAGGCAGCAAGTGTGCACCCATCCATGCGGCCCTGAGAGGGGAAAATTACTTCTTTTTCATATGATGACTGAGTTGATTAAAATATTTAGTAGTTCTTTCTGTTCAGGCTTTGTCATGAATATTTACATTCTCCTCTCAGTAGGAAGACAGCACAGATTCCCTTCTTGGCAGAAGTTTCAAAAATAGTCCCCTTCACCTGCATCCGTGTTTGATGGGCAGCATGTGCTGTGCTTGTGGCCAGAGATTCATGCAGATGTTCATGCCTGTCCACTGTTTCATTCTATCTCTATCCTGCAGTTGCTGCTTTGGTCAGGGCATCCATCTGTGGGGTTTAGCAAGGCTTCACCATACACCTTCAGGAAGCCACTGGATCCTCAATTTGCCAGGAAGGTGTCTTCAGCCACCCTCAGAGTGCATGGCTTTACTAGATCTGAGTGCCTCTGAACAAAAGCTGTTTTCCATAGGCCTGTCTTGCTCCCACTGATAGATGAGATTTATATGAGAAGTTTTAGCAAGTCTCTCAAAGGACGCACTCCTGACTGCCTGCAGGGGAGGTGCAGGAGAGCCATTTCTGGCTTCAGCTGAGATTCAATTTGCCTAGTCAAAATTCCTTGGAAACACTCCTACCTTTTTGTCCTGGCAGATGTATAGCTTAAGTGCCCTAACAGATTCAAAACACCTGAATGATCACAGTATTAACACAGTATAAAGAGTTCTATCATTCAGTGTCACCTCATTATGGCTAAGAGAAGTGTAATGCCAAATGTAGTGCCAGTGACAAATGCAGAGCAACTCCAGTTGATGATGGTACAAATTGGATTCAGCTGAAGCTTCACACATGCTCAAGAAGCTGGGGAGACTCAAAAGGTTGTTTAACATACTTGAGTGTTTGGGAGTAGTTACAACGTAGATGGTATTTCATGCTCATTAATCAAAAGCTAGGGAAGAAACTCAGTTGTTCAGTACTGATTAAACCTGTCCTTGCTGCTATAACTAAAATTAATCTTCACTTTGGAGCCTTCCTTAAAAAGATAATGCATCTAGGTTGTATTAAACAGAGAATCATGTTTGGGTTTTGCTGGATAATATTTTAATTTGCAAAATTTCAAGAAAGGCAACACTTAGCTGATACAAACTGCAAGATGAAGTCTTTGGTGTGAAAAATCCTATGTTGAACTGACCTATCTGAGGTAATTTCTCCCCTCTAGAATGAGTAGGGAAGACAGGGAACAGAGGAATCATGCAAGAAGCAGGAGAGGGAGAGGCTCCCAGGCTACTCCAGGGTCTGCAGAGGCAGTGCTGGAAGCTCGGAATCCAGCTTTGTCCGTGCTGAGAAGTTTGGCCACTGTAGCAAAACAGAAGCACAGTTCCAAAGCTTTTTTAGTGAGCAGAATAGGCTCAGTTAGCAAATGGAATTCATGCTGGCATATGCATCTCTGCTATTTTATTTTGCCAGCAGAGATATGTGGCAGATAGAAGCAAGTGTAATTTTTTTTTTTAAATTCCACCACTAGTAGAGCTTGGCAGACCCTGGTGCAAAGCTGGTGTGAGTTGCCAACCCCATGGCTCCAGGCATGCTAAGGAAGGGATTGAAGTAAACACCAAGTCTTTCCTGGACTCACTGATAAGCTTAATGAGGGCACTAAGCAGAGGCAAAGCCCCTCTCAAACTCCCTGCCAAAGGACTCCTTGTTCCCAGAGGCATCTGGGAGAGGAAATATTATGCAAACTCCAATTCTCCAGTGTGGTTTTAGGAGTATATCTGCTAAATTCAGGGGCCTGGGGATGGGGGTAAGATCTCCACAAGCAAAACATGCCTAAAGAGTGTCCAGAGCCTGGTCACTGCAGGCTTGTGTCTCCGTTGGGTTCACGTGGCTGCTGTTGCTGGATGGATCCAGGTGCCATCAGATTCCCCAGAGCCGTGCATTTCAAGGGGAAAGAAATGGTCTTAATTTTTTTTTGCTAGCTTTTCTGCAGAGTGTGGTGTCCAAATCCCTTTGGAAAGGGAAATTGCATACTGGTTTTCATTGTCAGGCTTCATGAGTGGGGCATTTTTGTCTGCTCTATGGTGCAGCATGCTCTGTTTCTCACAGCTATTAGCCTTGTAAATGTGAGTGTCTGAGACTCAGCCATCTTGGGCAGTTTTAGTTCTTTCCTGGGGCTTGATATATTTTTCCTGCAAATGCATCATTACAAAAGTTTATTAGGAGAAACTGCCATTGGCAGAGCTCTCTTCCACCATAGCCCAGATCAGGTATGTGATGTGTTGGGGTTTATTTTCTCATCTCATTGCAAACATTTTTAAAAGTCAGGCTCTTGGGCTAGGGAGGGAGAGGTCTGTCCTCTTTTACCTGCTGAAATTAGTAATAGAAGCTGTCAAGTGGTGATGGAATAGGAATGAATTTGAGGAAGGAATAGAATGGGGCTACTGCACATCAGTGTTCTACCAGAGCCAAACTCCCTTCACCTTCTGTTCTTCAGGGATTTCTGACATTAAAGCAGAAAACAAGGAAAGGAAAGGAAAATGGCTCTAAGCTACTTAGTGAGTCTCTGGCAAGTGCAGAAGGTTGGACCAGTCCTTGGGACATTAATGTTTATTCTTCAGGGGCAATTTTTGTTTTCTACTCTGTTCCTTCCCAGGTAGATGTGTGGATTAAAACTCCCTCTGCATTGTTTCTAGAAGAAAATAGCTACAGCAGCTTGATTCAAAAAGAAAGCTGCAGTGCCACCTCAGCTCTGCAGGTAGGGGCTGTTGGGGCTGTTTGGGGGGTGTGGATTGTGGGATCCCAGAGGAGGATCTTGCTGGGCTTCATGCTGCGGTTGGTGTGGCTTCTCTGTCTGGTGCCACGTGGCACAGGCCCTTCTTGTGTCATGAATACCACACCCAGCTCTTCCTGCAGTTTTCAATTTCTTCCTCTACTTTTCCTTGTCTTTCAACATTTTTACAGGTATTCCTTAAAAATAATAAGAAAGAATGAGTAAAATGGATAACTCTATGTATATATCCCCCAACAATTTGATAATCTAAAATGCTGTTTATTGCTGCATCCAGACACTATCCATCAGCAAGCTGTTCTGCTGGACTCTCTGCCAGCAGCACATAGCAATGAATGAGAGGGGTGTGAAAGTGAGAGGGATGTGAAAGAAAACACACAGAACATTGTGTTTGTCTAAAAGCACAAAAGGAAGTGCTATTAGAGCAGAAAGAGCGTTAAATTGTTCTGGGCCATTCCCATTCCCAAGAGAAGTGCTTCAGAGAGAGCCAGAGGGGCTCTGCAAGCCAGGTATTCTCCAGGGTATCTGAGTTATCAACATGATTGAAAACAGCCCATGGAGCAAGGGGTAAAACCCTCTGACCCGATGCACTGATGCGAAAACTGAAAGTTTTGCTTCATTGCTGGGGAAGGACTATCAGGAAAGAAATGTCAAGAAAGGAAAGCTGAAAAGAAAGGCAAATAGTCTGCTTGCTTTATGAGACAGGGAAGACTTGTGGGACATTCAGTGGTGTTTGTTGGATGAAATGCCACCTCCATGGCTCAGGGTAACTCGCCCTGTGAGCAGTGCCCTGTGGTCCTGGGACATCAAAGCCATGGGGCACTGGTGCAGCCTTTGCTGTTCCCATCCCACTCAAGAGGCAGAATTTTCTTTTCCCATTTGAATTTGTGCCACTGCTGACAGCAGCATTTGCCAAGCAGAAGTTGCTCTTACAAGAATTACATTCCTTTTCTAAAATTGCTTCCACCACTGATTGCTTAAAAAGAAATCAAATGGCTGCCATGCCAGCTCTTAAATGAGAGCTGCTCAGAGAGCAGCTCAAGAGGTCTGCAGAGAAGCAGTAAATAAAAAGTCTCTTCTGTTTCTGTATTCCTGATGTGCTCTGAAGCGGGGCTGAGAGCCAGCAGGGTGGGAGGAGCCGTGTCCGCCGGTACGGAGCCGAGGACTGGGCAGGCTGGCTGGGCTTGCTCATATTGAGAGCTGGCTTGCTCCTTCTCCCTCCATGCTTGGCTTTCCTTTTGGTTTTAAAAGCTCCATTTCGAGCCAGAGCAGCAAATTGGAGGCCAGTTGTGTGAAGACAATGTGGGGAGAGACCTGGACCAGAGCAGCGCCTGTGAGCTGGGGTGTGTCTGATGGAGATGAAGCCTGCAGGGGAGGGAGGAAAAAATAAATGGTTTGGGTTGGAATAAGGTTACTCTTTCCTGCCTTGGCTGCCAGAGGTATGCTGGGGTTTGAGAGCTACTGAAAAGCAGAGTTTTTCTGGCAGAGGGATGCAAGCCTCCTGACTACACCCTGCTGCGATGAGGATTTAGCACCCAAACAAAGTAATTCTGTGCTGAGGCGCTCTCTCCCAAAGATCTGAGGGGAGAAAAACAAAGAGAAGGAGAAGAAAAATAGCCAGCAGAAATCCCTTAGAAAGAGCAACTCCTGGTTAATGGTGCACTGCAAGCTTTGAAGACCAATGGTGACAATTGCAAGGTGCTGCGTAAGAAGGCGAGCAGTTTGAACTGTGGGCACAGAGCTCCAGATTACTTGCAGACACCTGGGCCAGGCTGCTGGACGCTGGATGAAAAGCCATGTCTAAAAATGCAGGAGTAAAAATTTCATAGTGTGAATCATGGGACAGGTGACAGCCCTCAAAATGTTGCAGTGACACTGCTAAATAGGAGGCCCAAAGCTTAAGGGTGCCTTGGGAGAGGTTCCTGCTCCCATCATTTGGTGAACAACCTCACAGTTTGTCACAAGGGCATGCAGTGACAGGACAAGGTGGAATGGATTCAAGCTGAAGGATGGTAGGTAGATTAGATATCAGGGAGAAATTAGGGAGGTGTTGGCAAAAAAGACTCCAGAGAGCCCATTTTTCTTCAGCAAACTCTTTGAATAGTCCTTTTCTACATCCATGCAGATTGAAATACAATTTTTTCAGTAAGGGGGTAGAATTAGCAAAATTAAATTTTTTACTTTGAATCCATCAGATTGTAGGAAATAGAAGCAAAAAATTAATTTAAAAAAAGGAATAGAATGGGTGTTTGCAAACATTATGCTTATTAAACATTATTTTCCATTCTCCAAACTAGCATGTTGACTTTATTATCAGCCAAATAGACTATGTTGTCTATAAGCCTAATAATGACTGCTGTACCCCCACTGCATATCTCCCAACGATTTTTGATTGCTGCTGAGGAGACATTGCTGGAAATTCAGGACACCTATTTTTCAGCAGAATATTATGAAGTATTGAAGAGTTACTGGGAGCCACCAGTCTAAGGCTGATGTTATTTATATCCTTCGTGTCTGGTACAAGTGATAAATCTGCAAAGACAGTGAGGATCATATCTTGCAGCCCATACTGTAAGGGCATTCCTTACCCATAAATTGAAAACTAATGTTTATTTCTCTTTAATTAAATACTCCATTAACCGAACTCTGTGTTAAAATATTTAAAAGGAAGCAATATACCAACTGTGCCACTGTAAACATATTTCATATGCAGTAAGTGCCAGGTTTTCTTTCTTTGCTGAATTATGAGTGCTTTGAAAAGGATAGGTAGAACATTGTGGGTTGAGATGATCTGTAAATGCAAAAATAGTATTTTTTTCTTGGCTCTCATGAGGGCACTTCAGCAAGCTGGAGTCTTGGTAATGCTCAGTATATTAATTGATTCTTTTTTGTTTTTTCATAAGGCAGCATTTCTCCTAAAATCTTCATCTGCTTCTTAGGTATGTTTGTATATATACATATATACACACACACACACATAAAATTATTATCCAAAGCAGAGGATTTTGTGCTCCCCTTGGGTTTACTCTTCATGTTGATTACATTTGGTTTGGTTTGGTTTGGTTTGCTGGTTTTTTTGGTTTTTTTTTTTTTTGGTATTCCATGCTTGGCCTAGAAGCTGATGGGACCACTACATAAGGTGTTGGTGCAGTGAAAGGTTTCCTCTTGCATGAGGCCTGGGTGAAATGGGTGAATGCCCAGCTGCTCCCTGCTCCCTTTCCGTGGTGATAGCAGGCTCCTGTTCCTGCTCCTGTGTGGCCACTGATGGCCTCTCAGGCAGAAAAGGCTTCACATCTCAGAGACATCAGGGCCTTTCCAAAATATGCCCAAAATAGAAGGGAAGGGAGGAGAAGCCTGGACGTAACCAAGTGGAGGAGTGCAGAGATTATTTTCTTCTTCAATCCTTAGGGAACCAGGTTAAAATCAGGCTTTAAACCACTGAGGAAATAAATGCTTTTTTTTCCCAATAAAATAAATAGCAGCCCCTCCTCTCCCTTACTGGTACCTGGAGGAGTTCAACCAGAAGCATAAAGTGCCTGATTTAGTGACCGCATGTTCTCAGCAAGTACTTTCTCTCCTCTTGTTATTGCCTTGCAAAGTGTCCATTGTACTAAGGTAATCAAGGGGAATTTTTGCAGTCAGTTTCTTTCTTCAGAAAAATATTCCTAGTGGTGTGATGATAGAAAAAAAATGTCTTTTGTGAAGACAGTCTATCATTTGAATTAGTTTACATGTGCTTTTAATGCCAAGATCCTCAGACTGCTTAAAAATAATAAAAATGAAATGTCAAGCAAATAAAAGTTAATTAAAAGCACAGTGAAAGAGGCTTAATTTTAGTCCTAAAAGGAGCTGTAGCTTTTGCAGAACATCTCTACAAAGGTAACAAAATCCCTCACTGCAAGGTGTAAAACATCCTCCACTCCCTGGCAAGAAATGAGCTCAGCACCTGAAAAGCATCTGTACTCCAGACACCACCAAATGCGGAAGAGGTCATTTGCTGGGGGGCTGGGGAGATACGAAAGCAGTGAACTAACACAGACCCTTCATGAATTGTTGTATATTACTACTATTCTTGAAAATCTTCATACAGAAAGAGGTCTGAGTTATTCCAAGCTAATGCAGCACATGATTTAAAGGTCAGGTCCTTTTCCCATGGAAGTCGATGGAGGTGTGTGTTTCACAGGAAGCCAGGCTGATCTCCAGGCTCTTCCCTGCATGCTTATTCCAGCAATATCAGCCACGCTGAAGCAAAGAAGAGAGCCAGAAGAGCAAACAAGACAAGGCAGCAAATACTGCAGCATGGGCAGGTGGGTTTCTACTGAAACAAGTGTTTGCCTGACTTGGCCACAATAGCAAAGGTTTTCATAGGAATGTTCATTTCCCTTGCTGAGACTCCTAACGAAGGTAATAAACCAGTAATTAAATGCTTCTCCATCACCATAACTGTTATGAATGGATGATGTAGGTTTAAATCAGCTCTTGCCCTCTGCCCAGGCCTCTGGCAGCAGGCAGTCGCGTTATTGAGGTGGCCAGCACCCCAAGATCCACTCTCATGTGCAAGTTCTTTAATAAGGGCTGATTTGGTCTATTATAAAATGAATTATTTATTAATAGACACAAAACCTTCAGACAGAAGACTTAAAACAGACTATTACTACACAGGGATAAGACAAAAAAGGGATACTAGTACAATACACATGGAGTGAAAGGTACCATTAAATTTACAGCCAGTTAAGAAATAGTATAACTCTAGTGTTTCCTACCATCCAGTCTTGATGGAGTACATATCGAAAACTCCTCTCTCTCAATTCCCTGGAAAGTGACCTGAAGTTATGTCCAAGCTCCAGGGAGAAATCTTCACTCGTTTTCAAGGAGTGTGTAAGAGACTTCTGCCTCTGTGATAAACTGTAGTACTTTTATAGTGTAAAACCAGGCCTTTTCGTCACCTATGGGTTTTTTATCTCTTCCCAGATTTGTTAAACGGACAGACTTTTTGGTGCCGGGAGATGATACGCACTGGGCGTTGCCCACCTGGGTTATCTCTCCTATCTACACTGGCCATCTGTGGTGGGAAAGGGGTGATATGCACTGCCACAATAATTCAATCAAGGATGCAGTCAACAGGTGTGTGCTCTTGTCCAGGGCAGCTCCCTGGAGCCACAGGGTCTGGGTGGGGAGCAGAACTGCAAGAAGGGGTGATATCCAGTATCTGGGTCTGAACCTGGCCCTTCAGGACCACAGGTGGGATAGGGAACATCCTAAAAAAAAAAGGTACAAAAGCCCACAGAGCAAGACCTATCAAACCGAAATGAAGGTATGCTAAAGCAAAATTACAGTAGTGAGTGGGGCTCTTCTGGTGGGAAACCTTCTGCCCTGGCCAGGGCCCCAAGCTTGCTTAAATGCCTCCAACCAGTGGAGGAAGTTTGAGGCTATAGCCAAAATAAAGATGCCAGAACTTGTTCACAAACACCC
This sequence comes from Ifrita kowaldi, assembly GCA_013398055.1. Classification (NCBI taxonomy): domain Eukaryota; kingdom Metazoa; phylum Chordata; class Aves; order Passeriformes; family Cinclosomatidae; genus Ifrita; species Ifrita kowaldi. The sequence goes on along the minus strand of VZRS01003910.1, from coordinate 114,196 downwards.
CCAAAACTCACCAGGAGGGTTTTATCTTCAGGCAGCAGAAATGCCAGGAAGAAACAGAGGGAGGAGAGAGGTTTGCTCCCCATTTTATTTATGTTAAAGGGCTGTATGCTCCATTGTCACGCCGACCGGGCTCGAAGCCTCGGGAGCTCCGTCAGGCTATCGGAGTGACAGGCCTGCAGACAAGGAGCTGAAGCCTGGGGCCAAATGTGTCACCCTGTGGGCACAGTGCAGGCAGGGCAGCCCAGCACTCTTCTCTCCAGGGCAGGAGAGGAAGGTGGAAAAAGCCCACTTGTCCCCGGAGACAAAGAGGCTGCGAGAAGGAGACTTCCGGTGACAGCAGGTTTATTGAAGGGGAGAAATCCAGGGAAGTCTGAGGGAGCCAGGGCGTGTGCGTCGATTTAAAAGGCAAGGGAAAAGGGGAGGAGTGTAGGGAAGGAGCCAGTGGGAATACGCAAACTGGGAGGAGTTACAGAACATGGAACCAATAACGCCAAACCAGGGGAGGAGACAACCAACATGTGCCAATGGGATATCGAGAAACACCGAACATTCTGGAAACATAGGAGGGGACAACGAGATGAGGTGTGGCGTCTAGACTGGAGTGGCATCTGATTCTCCTCCCAGGGAGCCGCCCTCGGACACGGATTCGTCCACCCACTGGCGAAGGCGGGACGGACTCCCTGGAGATGGTCTCTGTAGAGACCACGATGATGCTCTTGTGGAAGACACCCCAACACTCCATTTCCTGATTAATTTTGAAAAGATATAAGTCAGTAACAGAAGATATGAGACATGCTGCATCTAATCTTGGAGTCTACAAGGCTTTCCTCACCCTTGACCCACCACTGATTTATGTGTGCTATGGAATGTGCTGACTTTCTTAACGGATGGGTAACATCATTTCATATCCCAGGAAGTGATAAGATGCCCAAAATGTCCAAGCTTCAGCCTGATGGGTTTCTGTCAGGCTCTTTTTGGAATGCAATCTTTCTCTGCATTCTAAATGCTTTTTCTTAGCATCATCTAGGAACCATTTGCACAAAGTGGATGGTATTTTGGTAAACACTTCACATGAAATCTTTAACAATATAACAGCTTTGTTAATCACTGTAACAGATTAAATGCTCCTTCTCTTAGCTGACTTAGTTTGGAGGTTAAAATTACAGAGCCTAAAAGGAAAATAAATCTGGGGGGAAAAAAGGTGCTCTCATTCTATTTGTATTATTTTGCAATATGAAAAGAAGAGAAGAGCACCATCATCAGGAAAGCAGACTTCATTTTGACAAGTACCTTTGTTCTGAAATGTAATTATAGGGCCAGACTCGCAGAATGGGTAAACCCCTAAGGTTACGCATCCTTGGAGCATGGGAGAAGGAGCAGAGATGAACAAGGGGATAATAATGCAATGACTGTTTTTTTTTCATTTTGCTTTCTCTATACTTACAAAAAAGTAGACCTTGTTGCTCTGTTGATGAGCTTGCAGTGCAATGCAAAGAAAAACGGCCAACATTTTGCTGTTAGAGGCAAAGCGTATTAAATGCATGAAGACATGAGCGTATAGGTCCTTTGCTGGGTAGTGGCAGACGGACAGCAAATACAGTCATATATCAAACTTTTTTTTTTTGTGGAGGAGCTGTGGGATTACCTGTACATCTTTATATGATCACTCAGTTAAGTGGCTTTCCCACTGGTGATGGATGGCGTGGGCTGGCAGTGGGAACATGCAGTGAGCCAGAGGCAGCACTGTATGTGCCATGCTCTCCTCTCCATGACAGTCCTTTCTGTATCCCCTGACTGCTCATGGCTCCATCTCTCAGCTTGCAGGGACCTGCACAGAGGTGCCAGTGAGCCCAAGACAGGCAGGGGTGGCACTGAATAAATGCCTTTCCTGATGATGTGCTATTAGAGGGTTTTTAACCAATCCTAGGAAAGGACTTTTATTTTGCTGTTGAAGTAGTAAAGATTAAATGATCTTTGAATTACTGCTTTGCCCCTTTCATTTCTAAAGACTATGAACTCATTTGCATTAGTATGCCCGCTCAAGATGTTTGTATACACCATGTCTTGTCTGGCAGGACTGGCCATCAGTCTTTCCTGATGCTGTCTGTCATCCCAGTATCTCCAGTGGCTATGCAAAGTGCTGGATGCTACATGCTCATTACAGATTTATGAGTGCTATTTGCATGTACTTTATATTTGTGCCTCACTTATGTAAAACTTGAATATTATTGGCCTTCATTAACATTTTTTTGGGTGAAGGTCATTACTCTGCTTTATGGAGGTGTTTGAAATGTGCAGAACTTGATGTAGATGCTTTGATTGCATGCATAAAACTTGTAGGAAATACTGTAATAAATCTTACAGAGCAGATAGTAAATATCTTTATGTTTGGAAGGAACTGGATGTACTTTGTGTTTTGTGATGAGTGGTTCATCAGTGTTAAGAAACAATTTTCCATTAATCAGAGTGTATTTCAGCTGCAACCTGCCCCATGTGTCTGTGCGTTGGTAAAGGAGCAAGTGTCATTTTTTGTGAGCCTGGGTCTGCTTCTGGGAACCTTTCACCACTGCCCCTTTCAAGCCATGGTCTCTCCTCTCATATACCATGCAATTCTTCAAATTTTCTCTTTCAGCAAGCAGGCAAACATAAAAACTGGCAAAAATTTAGTAAAATGCTTTCATTTTATTTGCTGGCAGGATATCATTGTTTCAAAAAAACAAAAAAAAAAGGAATTGTGCTTGTTGGAGTAAGAGAACAAATCAGAAAAGCATGAAGTAATACAGGGAAAATTTTCCTGCCAGATGCAATATATCCATCCAAACAGACCTATGTGTTTGACTATGCAATGCTGGTGGTCTCTTGTAGCTGCTGAGGGTGCAAGATGAGGAAGAATTGGACTGGACAAGGTTAAAAAATCTTTCAATCCTCCTCTGGTACTGAACTCTGAAATATCCAAAAAGATCCGTAATTTATCTTCCATATATAGAGGTTTGTAGTGACTTATTTTCAGTTTGTGTGTTCTGAACTAGTGTCAGGAATGAATGTTGTGCAATTAATTCTTTTATCAATCACATTCAGTAAATGGATTGTCTGATCTGAATCACAGAGGGAAAAATTAAACAGATTAATGCCTTTTCTCAACTGAAGCAAAAGCAGTGATCAGAGCTGGCTGAATCAACCACAAAATGAATTGACATCATTTCTGCAGACACAAGTAGTTTCTGTTGTGTTTGGGGTCATGTTATTCAATGTCCATGAAGCAGTCAGGCGTGTTGGCAAAGCTGGGACTTTTCAGAACATCAGCCTGTGTGGTAATTCATGCCAGGCCTGCCAACATCCATCTTTTATTGGCCTTTATCCTTTCAGAGGAGGAGGAATGACTTGGTGTTTTCATCCCTCTCTCTGTCAGTGCCTCTTCTGACATCCCTCTTCTCAGTCATTACGGGAGAAACTGATGATGAAGCCAAGGTGTTTAATTCACAGATCACAGGAGTGCAGCAGGGAAACCTCCCTCCCTCCCTCCCTCAGGGGGAGCCTCCATCTGCCTCCCAGTCAGGAACCCAAGCCCAAGCACTCCCTACAGAGACACCACTCCAGCACTCAGGAGGTAGCAGGAGGGGAGCTGACACACTCCACATTGACAGATCTATGTTCAGAATTGGGGGCTCCATGAGGAAGGTGTTTTCTGGACAAGCTGAACCAGGTATGGTCCTAGAAATAGACACTGCTGGAGGTAGCAGATATTCCTCGAGTTGGGCAGAGCATGCCTTACCTTGTATCCCATCGCTTTTTGGCAGGGGCTGTCACACCACTGAACTCACCTTCCTGGTGCCCTGCTGCTGGGAGAGGGGGTAAGACCTGGTGTAGGAATGGAAAGCAGGGGGGAGAGTGGCTGAGAATTTGGGAGCTGCAAACTGAAGAACTTGAGTTCTTGGTGAGCTCAGAAAATGCATTCTAATGGGCCAGTGGGGTGCAGGCTACCTGCTTGTTGTCAGCTCCCCATGGCATCTGTGGTGGGAACCAAAATTTGTGGAGAGACCTGAAAGGTCATCTTGGTTCATCTGGGCCTCTGAACTGGTGAATGCAACAGGGAAAAATAGATATGATTTACCAAGATATGGGCATAGATCTAGTATCGATACCCAACTGGAACGGACAAAGACTCTCTAACTCGTCAGGGTTAGAAAGTGTATGTTTATTCGGCGCCGGGAAGCCGTGAGGATCATTCCTCAAAGCACAGCTTCAAAATCACAAAGCAGTACAAAGTCTCTTTATCTATAGCGATTCTAAATATTCAAAATACAAATACATAATTATGACATGGTCGCCTCCCATTCCCTGCTTCGTATGGAAATTAGCAAAAAAGTCATTAAGCATGCGTGGTTTGTTCCATGAAATGGGTCGGTGGTCCTCTAATTATGGGAGGGGTCCTTCTTTGGGTGAAATAACATCCTCATCCTCATTTTGACCTTTCTACTTCTCTGTTTTTTAACAATACATATGACCTTGGAGGGTTCCCAACTCCTCTCTTCATTACTTTTGAATAGGTTTCGGATGGGATAATCAATAACTGTCTAACTTTCTTTTAGAAGTAGCACTTTTCCATTAGGTCAACAGCTGAACAAACATCAAATAAACAATAAAACAAGTACAATCTGCTCTAAGATCTTAAAGGTCTATTCCAGCTTAAGTTTCTTAGCTTAATCATTAATTTTCTTAATTAAATCCAGCTGCTTCTGCTTCCTACCTATTCTAACTAGTCCTTAACTAAAATCCTAATGTTTAAATGCTTAAAGGAAAAAGTTCAATTAAATGTTTTAAAAGAAAAAAAACCTCTATTTAGATGCTTGAGAAGAACTCTGTTTTTCAGATACATTCAGGAGTGTGAAGCCCGAACTGGGCAGAGGTAGTGACTTCCCTGCCACAGGCAGTGGTGTTCAACTGCTGCCCAGAACCTCTTGTGTCACCTCTCAGGAGCCAGGCAGAGGGGAGAGGAGCAGCCAAGGTGATATGCTTGGCCATCACCTCCTTTTTCTTCCTGAGTGAGCTCACAGCGAGTGGAGCTCCCAAAAGCAAGAGCCTGCCCAGAGCCGAGCAGATTGTGGAGGGCAGCTCCCTGCCAGCCGCGGTCCCATGCCTGCCTGGCTCCCAGGGACGCACTGCCAGTTGAGCTGCTTGTGGTGCCAAGCTTTGGCTGTACTTTTGTGCAAGTGAGTTACCCTCTGAGAATACAGAACTGCAGAGCTAATCTCTGTTCTTAATTTGCCATTAATTTTCAGCAAATTATTAAAAAAATCCACAGCACAGCTGTTCCACATTCTTGCATTTTTTTTCCTTTGGCAGGAGGCAGTTTCTGTCTCTCTGTTTGTTTGTTGCACAGCCATGTACAAAAGACAGGAGCCTGATGAGCACATGGGGCAGGAGAGTCTGTGGAGGTGGGTTTTGCCTAACAGGAATTTGGAGAGGAGGTGGGGAAGGGTAGCCCCTGCCCCACTCCAGTGCAGGTTAGGGCAGGGGTTTCTGGAGCACAGATACACCAGGCTGCTCTGAGGTCTGGGGAGAGAGGACTCAATCTGAATTTTCCTGCCAGCCTCATCACTAACAGCTGTAAAGGCTGTGCATGGGCCAGCTCATTTCCTTTACTAATGACAAGAGGAATTAAAGCTGAATATTTCCTGAAAATCAGATAAGTGCTGTGTTAGTCAGTGGGCAACAGAGGGCTGCCTATGGGGAACAGTGTAAGGTTAGAAATTTAGTTTTAACTTTTTGAAATCACCCTTTGGGCAGCTAAAAAATGGTGTTACAATAGCTCATTGATACCGTAGTCTTGAAAGTAAGTTCTCTTTACATAGGTCCTTTAAACATTAAATAGGCGATTTAAATTAACCATTAACTATTATTGAATTTAATTATTTAATATTTGTATTAAATAATAATTTTAAATAATATTTAAATATAATATTTAATATTTATTTAATTTTGTTATTGAATTAATTACTAACTGTAATAGAATATTATTAACTACTACTTGAATTGACTACTAACACAATACAGATTGATGCCTTTGAATAGCACAGGCTCAATTTGTACTGCAAAATCAATTTGTCCAGGTAGTTTTAAGCACATGGTTTGCAGTTTTTGTCTCCTTCCTCAACCCTGTTGCTCAGAAACATGCTTGCACTACCGTGATATTTTTAAAAAGTAATTTATTTTTCTGAGCAGCTCTGTCTTCCTTTGTTTACAGACTCTGAAACACTTCAAAGCAGAAGGTGAATGGGCATTCAGACAAAGTGGGAAATGTCAAATGTATAAGCTGGTAAATATTGCATATCTCAAGATGGAGAGTTTAGCATGGACAAGAACTGGAAAATACATACAGCTTAATTTTTCCTACAAATTTAAGACTGAACTCTTCTGACCCATCCATCCTGTGTGCCATACTATTAGATGCAACACTATATATTCCAGTACCAAAACTGGAAAGGAAATATGTGTCTTATTAGAAAATGTATCTGGTTGGAAATTAGGTTTATCTATTGCATTTTTTTTTAAAAAATCATATGATCTTCAGCATTCAATTTACATTTACCCCATTCAATAGCCTGAAAGCCATGGGGTGTTTCAAAAGGGCTATTTTCCTGTTCATTAAATCCCACTGTGACTTTCAACCAGAAACGTGTGGCAGTGCTGGTTGGGGAGTGGAAGCCATGTACAATAACACTGAATTAGGACTAGTGCAGAAAAAATACATTTGAGCAAATTTCATGTCTGTTAGTTCAGACTCCTCTTATGACCAAAACTGTCATAAGGTATTTGGATGGGAAAAAGGAGGTAGATCTTGATTTCTCCTGCCTCATTTAGCTGGCAAGATGCCGCACAGTAAAGGTTAAATTTTTTTCAGTTGCTTTGAAAAAGATGCAAAAGGAGAAGTGAAAGGAAAGGGCAACAGATAAAGATGTACAGCAGATGGGACAATGTGGTGCCTTGAAAATCAAATTCATAAAATACATCTTAAATGGAGGAAGGATTAAGTTAGGAGGATGGCATGTAAAAGCAGAGGAAAGAGTGATGCTAGAGCAGGAAAATGTCAGGAAGGCAGAGATGCGGCCAGTGTTTCAGGAGGAAAATCTGGCATCTCCCAAGTTTATGGGAATTTTTTTGTTGGATTCTATGGAGCCAACATTTCCACCTTTTAGCTGGTGGTGCCATGAATCATGAGCAAGATGCTTTTCTCCATCTGAGCACAACTTGCAGTAAATAGTAACACGCCTCCCAGAACCAGAGGTGATGAAATAGTCTTTAATACATTTCTACCTTCCCTTTAGTTCAAAGGTTTAATCTTGGCCTCTGACCGCCCACTCAGAATCGTGTCCTCCAAGTAGACATAGTTCCTTCCCATTTAAGCCTGTGTGAATACCTACAGGAAGAGAAAACTCACCTGATTTTCCCATCTGGGTCTGTGTTTGATATGGAACTGGGAAGAGTGGTTGGTAAGCATAACCTGGGATAACAGTGCTCTATAGGTTTTCTTATCTTAAGTCTGTTCCAAAGATCAGACAAAAAACTACGAGATGTCAATTTTGATAAATTTAGTGAAAAAAATTAGGTTCAGGTACAATTTTATGAAATACATTTCTACATCTGTTAGTCAAGCAAAATGAATTCTTTAATAAGAGGCAGTAAGAGAAGCTTAAAAAAAGACGCAAAGTCCAATTTGAGCCACTGCAAATGAAAGAAACTTCAAGAATTTAAAATATGTTGCATTCTTCCTTCAGTTTTAGTTATATCTCGGTATTTTTGATTCATCTTGTTATTCTGAGGTAAAGGGTTCATGGGCCTAGAAGGCTGTAAGCAAGGAGAGACCAGCTGGGGGAAAAGGAGTCTCTCCAGAGTATTTATAGGAAGGTGGATTTTCTGACATCCAGGTTGTTGTGGAGAACTGCTGTATCTCCCCACTACACCTCACTGAGGCATGGGCTTTGTGTGGAAAGTCCAGCATCCAAATTTCTGCCCCAGTCACGAAGTGTTGGGTTGTTCTGGGGACACTTTGTGGGTTTTGTGAAAATATGTTCTGGAAGCATTTTTCTTTCATTTTGATGAGGAATGGGAATGCTTTGAAATCTCAGAAAATGCTCAGGTTAAATCATACCCCACTGAGGGTACAGAAGCTCCCTGTAGCACCTTATCAAACAGCACAGCAAGAATATGCCCTTTCTTTAGGCAAGTGGACTCTTCCCTGAGATGTCCTTCTCTGTATGTCAGAGCATAGCTGAATCTCTGCAGGTAAAATGGAAATAGTTTTCTCTTAACACAAGTTTACTCTGATATAAGGCTTAATTGATAGCTCACAGGGCACTTGTGTTTTCCAGGCTGTTGGTTTTGCTCTAAGCACAGATTTACTCAGTGATGAGAATATTTTGACAACTCTGCCTATCTGTGCTCAGGAACTGCAGTTTGGTGTGAATTTTCAGGGTGTGTTGACCCAGTTTTAAAGCTAAAATGAGCATGGTCTAGATTGATATGGGAATACTGTAGTTGGCAAAATAAAACAAAGAAACTGTAAATAAGCAGAAGTAGAGTACATTCTGGACAAGAACTTTCAGGAGAGTTTTGCTTAGGTCGCAGAGGCATGTTTTTGTCCTTAGACTTTCTCCAGAAGGTAATTGTTAAAAAATGGTGCAATTCAGCTTGAAGAAACATGTCATTCTGACCCACTTGCATGTTCTCACAGACACCTCTCTTCAGCAAATCCCTGCGTAGTTGTAAACACACAAAAATCAACATGTCAAATCAAACAGAATTAGTTTGCACATGTTGCTTCATTATTCCTTTGCCATCCCAGATCTAATAAAAGTCTCATTTAGAATTCTCTCCCACTCATATTTCTGGTGTTTATTTTTATGTGCTTGTCAAAGCTTATTTTTAGGCAACACGTGGCTCATTCTTTAAGAATAAAGAAATCCTTTCTGTTTTTATGTGTTGTTGTGTGAGCAGAGCTGGGAAGCCTGTGCTTGTTTTCTTTAAATGATATAACAAATTAGCTTCTTCCAAAATATTATGCTCTGGGGACTGTGATTGCAGGAAACATGAGAGAACATTTGAATGCATTACCAGATCTCTGCAATACATACATGTGTTTTTTGTGTATAAAACAGTGTTTTAAGTAGAAGTGTTCGAACCATTTTGCTACAAACTCTCCTGACCATGTGTTTGTGCTGTCCACGCAGTCAGAAAAACATTTACATGCTGGGAGATAGTTGATTTTCGTACATGATTTGAATGTGGAAAAACATTTGTACTAATTATACACACACACACACACAAAAAAAAAAATAGTAAGGAAGTTCTGTGTTTATCTCTTTTGTTTTTGTGATCCAAAATCTGCCTATAAATAAGAGTGCATTTGCTTAATAAAGAAGTATTATCACTTTGCTTCAACATTTCCCTCTTAGGTAAAATTAGCTGTGTTGCTAAGCCATCAAAATGCAGCTGAAAGGATAACAATGATTAGCCCAGCTGTGCCCCTCGTGCTCCCACAGAGCTGCTCCTGGTCCTTGGTTCATTACTGCCTTTTGTCTCCTCATCCAGGAGCACAAAAATTATGGTACTGCCATTAAATGTAAATTCTCCTTGGCCACTTTTTATTGCAGTAGCTGCTGGGAAGGTGACATGGATACCTGCTCACTGTTCCTCCCCAGAGCCTTTTTGACTGGGGCAGAACGAGGAATAACAACTAGATTGTTACTGCTGTATGAAGGCAACCAATTACTGGTTGAAGCAGGTAATTATGATGCTGAACACAGCTAGGAAAGTTAACATCTTGGCAACTAGTTGAAATTTAAAATAAAACCTCACCCCCATTATGTTCTGTATGCAGAGGAACTGAGCAAATAGCGTTTACTCAAGCCAAAATAGCACATTTGGATCAGACTTCCCCTGCATTGGGATAATAAACATATAATAATAATATGGGATTTCACATCTGGCCTTTCAGGCTGTACTTGTTTTGAAACAAGCATCATCAGTAAATTCACTTTTCTTACTAAAGCTATCAGAAATTGCTTACCAGGGTTTTGCAGTGTGGTGAATATCTTCTTATGACTTCTGACTTTGGCTTGATGAGTACCCTGTTCACCCTGATAGCTTTCAAAATGGAAGGGAGAGTATAAAATGACAAAACCAGCAAGGAATAAAAGTTATGTTGGCAACTGCAAGCCGTGTGACCATTCAGACCACCCCAAATGTGGGTGTCTGCAGAGTTACTGCAGAGAACGGCAATGCTCATAAGCAGATTACTGAGTCATGAGTGTGTTTTGAATGTGATTACAAGCAGAAAGACAGAATTAGTCTTCAGTTTCCATCAAAAAATAATGAGGGAGACAGAGAGGGACAGAAAAATTGGAGAGTTCCCTTGGTTAATTTTCTACCCAGCAGCTATTGTAAATGTTCCTCTTATTTAGAAAAGAAAGATACTAAGTCTATATTGGTTGTGCTGGCCAAGAAAAACTATTCATGTTCTGGAGGTTTACTTGGGGGCAAACTGTCAGCAAATTAAAAAAGTGACTGCGTGCTCATTTTGGGACATTTTGAAGCATCTTTCACAAGTGCAGTCAATTAAGAGCTCCTCTGGAAATGATGTTTGGCTGCTGTGCTCCTGAATGACAGCTCTGTTTTTGTGTGGGCACCAGTGGACTGATTCCCTCCCTTGAAAGCAGGGAGTCTAGTTGTGTTTTAAAAGGATATTAGTGAAATTATGCCCTGCTACAGATGGGATAAGATGGGATGAAACCATCATTAATGATACAGATGCAGCAAGTGCTACATCTCTAGGATGTAATTTTATTTCTTTCATTCATGGCTGCAGGGCAGCTTATAATTGAAATGATACAACCCTAGCAGTGAGTCTCCGAAGCAGGGCTGTGAAGTTCACACCCTTTCCCCTGGATTCTGGTTTGAATCTGCCAAGGCCTAGCTACTGACTTTAACCAGTATTTAAGTGCACTTTACCTCAGCCATGCTCCCTCAACTTTTACTCAAGGCAGCCAAAATGCCACCATTTGGCAGAAGTATCTACTCTTCCAGATAATTTGTGAGGAACAAAGAGTTCTGATGTTGTCGTCTACAAAATGGAGTTTGCTCTAATTTGCACTAAATACCGATGAATATTTTTGCAGAGATTTCTTATCCAGATCTAATGTCCTATATTTAGACTATTTACAAGATGGCTAAACGGTGAGATGATGAGTTCATTCCCTATTTAAGTGCAACTCAGAACAGTGCAAGCTATGCTTTATAAGGAATAATTGCCCTGACTATAGAACACTTTGTTCCCATGGAAAACAGCTATGAAACTTTTGTTGTTTAATTGTTTTCAATTTCTTCTTTTTTTCTCATTTTTTTCTTTAAATCTTGCAAAATGCTGACTTTTCAGTGAGAGGAATAAAACTGTTATAAATCTTATGATGAAAATGGGCATATCTGGCTGGATGTAATCAATAGATATTTTCTATGTATAATAACATTAATAAAGATCCAGCTTTAGAGTGAAAATATTTGGTATGAGGATATTAAGGTATTCTAGGTGATTTTGAGATTAAATATAGAAAAACTCACATCCACTGTGTGTTGGGACCTCATATTCCTAGAGGAATATGAATCAATGGAGATTGCAAAAAAGTGAAGAGGAACGTGTGCCTTGATTTCATATTGCAGAGCCCAAAAAGAGCACAAGAAAAGGTAGACCTGCTGACCAACCTGTGAGGAAACAAATGGTCTTTTGGTATATCTAGTTTTCCTGTTTCCAGGGAAAAAAACAACACGGTGACTAGGGTTCTCCCCAACTTTCTCTTCTGTTTTTATGTTCATGGGAAATTGTTTCACAGTTTTTCTTATAGGTCTTTCTGGACTATTTGTTTGTGAGCATTAGACTGTAAGCCTTTCCTTCTTATGGAAAAGAGTGTTTCTGACAAAATTTATCTCTGGTGGAATTACTCACATCCAGATCTCAAGTCCTAACTGACTGGTAAGAAAGAGTAAAACCTGGGTCTTGCTCTGAGTGGACCTGAAAACCTGACAGGAGCAGGGTGTCAGAGAGGAGCCATTCCTTGGAGGTGACTTGGAGACCATCCCTCCAGCTGAGGTGGACCCCTAGCTGCAAATTAAGTAAGTATGGAAACAGGGAGCTGCTGCCTCTCAGTGGATGCCTCTGAATGTATTAATTTATTGTGCATAGTCTGTCTGCTTCTCCTCTCCTAGACATGTTGTAACTTCTATTCCTCTGCTAAAACCCTTAACCTAAAATATGTTAAATGGTCTAAGCCTTGATTATATATGCCATCGACCTTTCTTATTTAGAAAAGAATATCAGTGTCCCTTGTTTGTCTAACAAAGGTTAAGTTTAACCTTCAGAGCACAGTGCAAAGAACATCTGTTTATTCAGACTTCTAGCCTGGGGGCTGAGAAGCACAGTTTGTATTTGGGACCTCTGGCTGACATTTGTTAACTCACTTTGTATGCATTTTAATGTGGTTTCCTTTACCCCAAGGCAGTTGTTTAGAATATAATATGATGGGATATAAATACATGTATACGGCCAAATCATTGTTTTCCAAGTTATTCCTGCTGGAATATGAAGGAGAAAATTAGTTTTTGGGATCTTAAAATCCTCAGAGATCACCAAGATTTTCATCAAGATTGGGATGTGGCACTGGACACACTGGAATTCAGCAGCATATGAAGCAGAGAAAGAGAGGAAAAACACCAAATCTGACTGGTCTGAGCCTTTTGCCTCTGTGGGGAGAAACTGCTGTTGGGAACCAATGGACAGTGACCTGTATGCTGGGGCATGAAGCAGCTCAAACCTCTGTAAATGGGACCTCTCAATCTCCAAACCTCTTCTGCCTGTGTGGCTTGGTGGCCACATCACTGTGTCAATGTCAAATATAACTGCACAGCATTGTGCCATGTACTGGCAGCAGTGCCATGCACTGGCAGCAGTGCTTTGGATGGGGACATGGCTGCCACGTGTCACAGGCTGCATCCCTGCCTGAGGGGTACACCTGGCCCCTCCAAGGTGACCAAGTTCTGGGTCACCCTATTTCCAGTAGAAATCATGCTAAAAATTATTTTTATTGTTTTTATTGTTGTTATGATTGCATAGAACTTCTCTTAATGACATTTAATACGGGGCCAAAATTGAGCTGATTGCATCTCATTAAAGCCAAGGGAATAGAAATTCAAATGTGCATCTTCTTCCAAGTGGTTTATCTAACAGCAGGAGCTTATTATCTGGTGTGACAGTTATCTGCCAGGAACTGTGTATCTGTACCAAGCTGAAGAGAGATACATTTAAACACAGAGGATTCTGAGTATTTCTGATGACTGAGATAACGGAAAACCTGTTTAAAGGTTCAGTACAGTGTACTTAATGACATCAAATATTCGAATGTGCTTCTTTATTGGTAGGATTATTGCACTGCAGAAGCAAAATGGCGCTTCTTATGATACCTTCGGAAACCTAGAAATGAAACAATACACACTTTCGAGATAATATTAGTATAGGAGGTAATATAAAGCCTGGTCTTTACTGGAGGCCTCCAGGGGCAAATATGGAAAATGTCCACAGAAGCCCACCCCCATGGCGGTGCATACAGTTTTATAAGTTTAGTGAATTAGCGTAATTGACAAAAATCACCAGTTAGGAGCACAAGCAGTGATGCAATCCCCCCCCAGTTCAAGCCCCTTCTAAATCCTCCTCCCTCAGATGGAAACTGAACCTGTTGATGAAAATGTGTCACAAAGAGCTGTTTTTCATCCTTGGTTACCAGGGAGAACCGAGATAGGATAGGGGCTATGGAATATGTTTTGTCTTTCTGTGTATCAGGGCAGGGAAAAGTACTGGGAAAACTAGCTATGAATGCAATAATAGGCTACAGAGCTACAAATATATGTGTAAAGAATACAGAGAATATATTAAAAAAAAAAAAGGCAAAAATCAGCAAGGCATCACTTAATGCAAGGATTTGTGTACAGAGAGCTCAGATAGAAATGGATATGTGTGTGCAGAAGTGTACCCTGCCTATACTACCCATCTTGAAGCACTTCGCTTTTCTGTAGCAGCACTCCCCAAGGAAAAAAGGAAGCTATTGCTGTGCCCGTTTTCAGATGTTTTCGTTCACAAAGATTTAAATGACAAACTCTCAAGTCAGTTCCTTTGCAGGGTTGATCCCATTGGCTCTGGCAGCCCCTCACTCCCTGTGCACTGCCAGATTGGAGATGTACCTGCAGCCCCTCACCTGCTGCTTACATTTCCCTGCACCCTCTCCCTAAACATCTCCCTGGCAGCATAAGGGCTCTGTTCCCTTTTGGTCAGGCTCCAGGCAACTGTTCTTGTGTTCTCCACTACCTTGTGAGCAAATAACTGTTTCCTTCTCTGGAGGTGGAGCACACTCATGATCTTCTTCCATGGCATCACTCTGGCAAGAATCTCAGAAAAAGGAAAGTCTTGTATCTTCTTATGATAGAACCACCTCATGAAGCCCCAAACCATTTGCAAGGATGCTTCTAATTTCCATATTCTAATTTCTACCATAACATGCTGTGGGAAAAGTCATCTGGATATTTCTCTTGCAGCAGTAAATGAGGATGTCTTTCAAAACGTCCTCTGAGCCTGTTGCTGCAAATGTCAAAAACTCCTGATGAATATGCCCTCCTTGGCAAGAAAGCAGTTTGCTTCAGGTGTTACTGAACATTTTCCCCTGCAGGGAAGGTCTTGTGCCTTCCTGGTCACAGGCAAGCAAGAGCAAAAGCATTCATCCATGGCCTGGTATTTAAGCATATAAAATTATCACCTCAAGGGATGGAGTATTTGTGAACCTTTCTTAGGAAAAGCCATGTTGTTGCTTGGAAATCAGACACCCACATAAGGATGATCATCTGCAGTGGAGCTGTCTATCCTCCAGCAATAAATGCTTAGGGAAAAAACAAACTCACCTCTTCAGAGGGGAACAGAGGCAAAATATTCCTCCCAGTGTGAAAGGGACAGGAAGGATCTTCACAGAAGATATGTAAGTGCAGGAGGCATCTACAGCTGAACACCTCATCCAAGGTGGGTGCTCCACTGCAGGGAGGGAGCTCTGGGGGCTGCTCCAAATTGCATGACCATGGCCCTCCAGTGCTGCACCTTTCCTGGTGTCCCTGGGGAATTGTGACCCCTCTCCATTGCCATTTCCCATTCCTCTGCGATGCTCAGGGAGTGGGTCAAGGGCACTGTCTTTGCTCTCTTACAGCTCAGAGGGATCTCTGCTTTCCAGGGCAGAAAATCTGCCTTCTTGGTCTTCCATTTCACAGCATGCTTCTCTGTGTGAGAGTTTCAAAAATGCACAGCTGAGCCAATGCACTCACTCAGGCAGCACGTGAGTGTTGCACAGCCAGTCGATGCTCCTCTGCCTTCTGAGTCCCATGGCCCTTGAGGTGCATTTCATCAGCTCTGTATACATTTCACTATCACTCAATAGGGTGAAAGCTTATTGTCATTAATTGTGAGGGTTTATGTTGGCAACCACTTAGTTCCTATGGTTACATCTCTAAGAAATCGTGAAATAGGCACTTCAAGGCTCTGGGCAGAGAAACAAATTGACTGTTACAGAATTCATGAACGATGATGACTCATTTACTTATAATGCTAGTAAATAATTGGTGTAAAATTTTCTAGTACAGCCTTAAAATACACAGGGTATTTAAAGGTTGGCACTGCTCTTAACTCTCCATTAAAACCCTCATATTGCAATAATGCAGCCCAGATGGCAATTACTGTGTTTCAGTGTTCACTTGGTGAATCCATAACCTGCTCCTGGTCTGCAGGGCTGCCCTGCCTGTGTTCCTCTGACACCACACCAGGGCTTTCTAGTCTGTGCTAGGTCAGTTTTAGTAATTCCCCTGTTTCTGGACATGCTAAAGCTGTGCCATGGGAACAATATCCACTGTCTTATTGTCTGATGCAGCCCTTTGTCTAGGCCATAGCACGATCCTGAAAGAAACAGTGTTTTGTGGCAGATGAATACTCCACAATTTGTCTACAAGGTCACCCCTACTACCCCACCCCATCAGGGAACCTGAATCTTTCTGGTTTTTGAGTTATTTTCCTGGCTAGGTTTCTCATTATCCCTATCTTTCAGTGTTACTGAGTCCTGGAGTATCTGTTTTGTGTTGCTGCTTTCCTAACTCCTTTCCCCTCATATTTTCTTCCAACTTGTGTGCTTTCCCTTTTTGTCACCTGTCCTCTGCTTGTCTCATGTGAAAGAAGGCACGCACCAGGTTTTGCACTGTTTTAGGATGCTCTACCATGTCCCATCCTATTTGTCTCGTCACTATATGTAGCAGTTCAGTTTTTGTCACTTTTTCCCTGCACAGATCTTGCTTTGCCTACAATAAATTTTTTATGCCTTTTCTCTAACTTGTTTCTTTTTCTACCTTGTCCTCTGAGAGTCAGCTTTCCACGGTGAACCATGGGTGTGGGAAAATAATCTATTTCTGTAACTATGCTTCCATCTTCACAGTGTTGCTCCTCTGCAACGAGATAGCCCCACACTTTGCTTTTGTCCATCAGCAATATGTACTCAGCACACACTTTCCCACTTAGAGCTTACAATATGTTGAGTTGGTTTTAAATTGTGCCTTCATGATTCCAGGTGTGGGATGAATCAAGATGAAGGTAATTCCTCGCATCAGCTGAATAATGAATCAGTCTCTATTTTCCTCATAGTTAAGATGCCAATTTGCATGTGGTACTAAATAATGTTCCCTGTTAAAATCATGAGGCTGAATAAAGTGGTAAGTTTGTTACCAGCTTACAGGCTAAGACATGGAATAAATATCACCTATACTGCCTTCAGTGTATACAAACAGTGTTTAATCATTTGGAAGGGGAGGTCTGGGGCCAGGTCTGAAAAAACCATCTTCTAGAATCATATGAACAAGCAGCTGCTTCAGATAGAAAAACCACAACCCAAGTTTCCTAAAGTCTCTGTAGGTCCTGAAAGCAAAGCCAGGACTTAGTTCTGCAGTGCATATCTGACAATAGACAGTCCTGTCTGTTGGTGAAGCAGTATACTAAAAAAAAAAAAAAAAAGAAAGGCTGAGATTGATATTCCTTCAAAAATATTCATAGAAATGTAACGATGCTACCTGTAGTCCTCCTAGTTGTAGCCTGTGTGTTCTGTATTTAATGAATTAGAGCTGGAGAAAAAGGGTACTTCTCTTCTTCTGTGGGCCAAAACCAAGGAGTAGACTCTGTTGAGATAAGAATGAAAAACCCAGAGATGCCCTGGTAAACTGGTTGCTTGTTCTCTAGCACTTAAAATTAGCAGGCTGTGATATGGAAGGAGGGGAGATACCAAAGCCATATGGAGAAGTTTGGGGTGTGGGATAGCAGGAGATAACCTTGGAGATAAGCCAAAGAACAGAGTATTAGAGTGGGTTTGGAGGTGCTCAGCCCAGCAAACAAACCCCTGGATCTCCTATAGCCACCCATAGATCTTCTGTGCTGCTGCTTTGTGAAACAGCAGAGGTCTGGCTGAATGTGGTCCATGAGTGCTGTCCTGGCTGGGAGGCACTTGCACAGCAATGCCAGTGGGCTGCAGAGTCTCCTTGCTTAGACGGAGGAGAAAAAGTGAAGAGGAGGAGATGGCCTAAGTCCCAAGGCCCTAAAGGGTCTGACAGGCTCCGCATCTGCTACACACCTCTTTTCCTCTGGGTACAAACCAGCCAGGTTAGCCTATGACCTGACCTGTTTCGGAAATGCCTTCACCTTTTTCTAGGTTAAAGGCTGAAAGATTTACAACACAAACAAGGACCTTGTGCTCTGTATTCATTATGTCACTTCCAGTGTTAGCTAAATAAAGAAAACCCTTGCTTCACTTAAATTTAAAATGGCACCAAATCATGATTCAAATTGGCAGTGACATTTATCCAGTTAGCTGGTACTTGCTGTAGGTTGAAGGGACACATAAATACAGTTGTCTTCATGTCTCATGCACATTTCTCAGTGTTCTTTGACAGTTATTAAGTGCATTAATTCTTCTGATGATAATTTCTGTGTAGTACCAATGAAAAATGCATTTTTCCCAGGGAGTTAGCACTTGAAAATATCTTGATGGCAATAAAATAATGTACGAACTAAGTTTCTGTTGCCATGGTTTTCTTCTCCACTGATACTCATGACTACTCTATCTTTACTGTATCTTTACTCCAGCAAGGGTAGAGAAGCAAAGCCACAGCCCAGATCACCTGGATGCCCCAAATCCTCTCCTCTCCTGGCTCTCTCGTGTGGTTTGCCCTGACAGTGCTCTTGCTCTCTGCAGGTTTCTGTACAAGTCTCGCTTCTCTCCCAGACCTGGGAAGGCTCCATGCTCCTGAACAGCCAGAAGAACTGCAGGGATGTTGCTGAGGATTGTGTTTAGGCACTGGAGTATTTCCCTGCACCCTTACCCTGCCTCTCCGTGCTCTCACCCCACTGCGAGGCAAACTTTGCCAGCACCACTTCCCTCCTCTTCACCAGGTGATGAGGCTAAAAGCAAAGTGATTGAACTCAAAACATCAAGGGACTGGGTTCAATGCCTGGTGCCCTTATATTATATAAATTTCCTGAAGCTTCCCAGAGACTTTTGAGGGGAGGCAGAGAAAATTCAGTGGATCACCTGAGCTATGCCCTGCAGCACAGGTTTAGCTAATAGGCCCATTCTGTACAAATACATTTATATTTCGCAACGTTGAGATGACACAGGGTTGTAAACCAATGCTGCTCTTTCCAAAAGAGTAAGGAGAAGCCATGGAGATAGCAGTGGTCAAACTATGTCCTCAGACTTTGTATGAAAGCAAAATATTGATTTGACAGGACCTTCTGCTTCACCTGCAGTACTTCAGCTGCAGCATCATGCCAGTCCCACATGCCCCAGAAGAGCTTTTCTCCAGCTGGTAAAGGGTGGCTGAAGGAAATGTAAGTCCTCAGGACTGCTGCTGGGGTCTTCCATGAAGCACTGATACTGCTATTGATGATATGGCTGATGAGGTCTGTACTGTGTTTTTCTCTTTGATGGATTGGAAATAATTCTGTTCTCTACAGCTGGAGGCGAAAATGTTTTTCTCCCTTAAAAGACAGACTGCAAATAAATTGGGTGTTATCTTTATTTCAAATTATGAGTATATCCTTGCTGCTGTGTGTACAGAAGAACATAGTTCTATTTTTCCTTCAAATTTGTCTTACTTTGTTAGCTTTATTAAGGAAGAGCTTTTAACTATTTTTGCTTATAATGTTAAATCTAGACAAGATCTTCTAGCACCGTTTTAGCCCATCTGAATATGGTTAAATATTTCTCTTTGAAATGTACAGATCTCAATTTCTGAATCAAAGGGAATAAAATCCCTGCTTTGCCTTGATTCAGAGATAGGTCCTCTCTCTGAAACAAACAGAAAGGATGGAGTGGCAAAATTTCTAGTCTTAAGATACATCAGTTTTATGAAATATATTTGTATGCTTCCAGCAGAAAAAATACCTCTAAAAAACTTGGCAGAACACAACTATATGGTAAATTATTCTGGGTGATGTTTTTGGGTGACTGTACTGGGCTCCTTGGCAGTTCTTTAGGGTAGCTGGAGCACAGCATGCACTTCATCCTGCCATATTCCAGTATGTGTGGGTGGAAGATGTGCTGCAGAGGGTCCTTCATCCATGTTCATGAGATGTTCACATTACAAAATTTGCTTTGTGTGTTTACAA
Organism: Ifrita kowaldi; assembly: GCA_013398055.1. Lineage (NCBI taxonomy): Eukaryota > Metazoa > Chordata > Aves > Passeriformes > Cinclosomatidae > Ifrita > Ifrita kowaldi. The sequence continues at coordinate 94,422 of VZRS01003910.1, read as the reverse complement.
CTTCAGAAAGAGGAAAACGGCTCTCAGGAAAACCTGGTGTCTGCAACAAGTATTTGAGGTGCTGCTGCCATTCTTCTCTACTTGGGTCAAATTCCCAGGTGTCAAATTCCTCACTACTCCAGAATTCTTCCAGACTTGGGCACTGTATTTATTGCTGTGTCTAAAGAAAGTGCTGTGCTGGGAGAGCAGATTGCTGCTCTTTAACAGCCTGGGCTAGTGCTGCCGCCTCCTCCTCTGCTCAGAGAGATTTGGGCACGTGGCACCAAACAGCTCTTCCGTGAGATGCTCCTGTTATTGCTGCCTTAGTACAGCCAGGCCTTGCTATGCACTGATGCCTCAGGGTCTCACTGAGTAAGGAGTTTGCAAGATTAGGCCCTTGTAGAAAGGCCGACTGTGTATTCTCCCTCTATCATGATCCCCCCTGAAAAAGTGTGTGATAATATCAACAGGAGAGATTAAAGGGGCATAATCTACATTAGCTGAAGCAAGCAGAAGTCTTGCTCTAGCCAGTGCAAGAGCAGAAATACATATCCTGAGTACCAGGGTGCAATTGCTGCCAGGTTACTGATGGTAGCCTCCTCGGAGCCCTATCAGGATTACGGCACCCAGCTGCTATGGAGTTTACATTTATTAATACACACAGGACTTGATTTAAGCACAGCAGCTCAGCAGCAAAACTACCTCTGATTTATGGTGCACTCAAGAGGTGACAGTGAGATACACTCCCTGACATGGGTGTGCAGCCTTAATAGAAAGGAGAGGCAAGGGGAAATGATCTGCATGGTTGCAGGTAATTGGCAGTTAATGTATGATATCCAGATATTTCATTCTCTAGAATGCACCTTTAAAAGTTTGATCACAGTGATTTGATCATAATTTTTTAAAAAAATATTAGTAAGTAGCACAAAATCCTTTCCTTCCCCTTGTATCCATTTGTCAGTGTAAAAGTAAAAAAATATCATTCCAGCTCTTTAACCAACAGCACATCTATGCTTCATATATTATTGAATGTTTCTATTTTTTCCCAGTGAGGTTTTTTTAATTCTGATTTCACCTGGTATTTGTGCAGTTAATTCCCTTGTCATCAAGTCATGTAAGTACTGACCTCAGAAACTCAGAATAGCCTTGGCAAAAAAAAAAAAAACAACAAACTGTAATTTGCATCACTGTCACTGAGGGCTCTGCATATTTCCATTCTAAAATCCCAGTTTCAGCAGGCTGGACAATATGGATTGGTGTGGCTGTTTTCAGCTTTCAGGAGGAAATTTATTCTTAGAAATTGGGTCAAAGAATTTGGTTTGGCAGGGCCAAATGAGAGTGACTCCAATTCAAAATAGAAAATTTGCAGAGCAGCTTGTTAGTTTAAACAATCAGGTTAAAACTTTCTTTGTTTTAAAAGTGAGAATAAACTTTCAGCAGCCAAGTTACCTAAATTTGAAGAATAAACAAATGGGAGCTGTGCAGAAGACAAAAACCAGCAAACTGATGCACTTTTTTTTAAAATATTCTTTTCCTATCTTGCTTCCTTAATATTTCATAGTGTCAGTAAAGTTAGGTCTTTCTCAATATTGTATGTCCTTTATGTCATTAGCTTTGACATTGAAGAAAGGGAGTTATAAATTACACGTCTGGCAGGTGGAGATGGGTTCTGAGCCCCCACGGACACAGACCTTCTCGGAGAACACTCACATTGAAATCCTGTTTATCTTTGCTTCCTTCTCATCCCAATCACAGAGATTTCCTGGGAACCTGCAGGGAATGTGGAAGTGCAGTAGCAGTGCCAAGGCTGGCTTGTTTCCCCCACCACGACGGGAGCAGTTCTATCACAGGGTCCTTGTTCCCTTATGTGCCTTCCCCATCCCTTCTTCAATGTGTCAGAGGCTCTTAACGATCCTGAATCCGCTTGGCTGATAGAATATAAATTGAGCCATTCCTCTGAGACGGTCAAGTGTTCACAACATTTGCGAACACTTGTCAATTAACTTTTTCCATTCAAGGGCTAATGACTCTAAACAGCACCTTGAGCTCATCACTGCCACGCTGGGGAAGGAGGGGGGACCCTGCAGTCAGCAGAGCTCCAAATCTGGAAACGTACCTGCTAAGAAGATTAAGTCTGCAATGCTGAGCATTAAAGCCATTAATATTTATGCAGTGGGCAAAATTCAAATCAAACCTGTCAGGCAGAATCTGTCACCGTGGTGTTTCTAAAGGGTTACCAGCCTCGAGATACCTGTTTCTCACTTATGAACAGCATTGAAGATGAATTGTTTAGCAATTTGAATCTTAGTCTACTGGTAAGCTGCTGGATTCATTATTGAATTAATACCTTACTTGGGTCCATCTTGCAGGCACTCCTCTAGTGCACACAATGAATAACAATCTGAAGGATCAAGAGGATAAGCTGGAAATGTTTTCACTTCAGAGAAAATGTCTGATTTATTCAAGTGCCCTTTATCAGAGTTTCCATACGAAAGGCAAACTCTCAGTGGGCAATTCTGGCCTCGACAGTGGGATCTCTGTTCAGTGCCACCTGGTCTTGACAGCAGCTATTGTGGGGAGCCTGGAAAAGAGCACAAGTACCTTGTCTAACATACTGAAAATCTTAGGTCAACAATCAACAATTATCAGCTGGCACCCCTGCCCCCAGCATCTCCCTGCATATGCTCTCTTGCTCCAGAACTGGGCTGAGGAGTGGAGCTATTAGAGCTTTTAGAAAAAGAAGAAGCAAGAGATGAACCTCTGCTCTTGTCAAGTAGAAAGGGAAGATTCATAGCAAAATGAGCAGCAGGGCACAGCAAGATCTGGTATGCAAAGGGTGCTAAACACAACTCCTCTTCTGAAGCATTGTTATGTGGTGGATACAAAGCCAAGGAGGAGGTTATGAAAGTTTATACCACATGATCTGGACAGTGTCCTTTTAATTCCTGCTACCCCTGACAGACACTGCTCAGCATCCCAGTCCCTGCAGGGATACCTGTCCTTTTCCTTTTACCATAAGACATGCAGACTAGGGAAGGGAAATTTTTCTGATGTATAAATGATATGGTGAGGGAAGGAAAATCAGCATGTGAGGAAACAATCTAGGTTATGTATTTTGGGGAGCAGAATCCCTCTGCCAGCTCATGCCCTCCCCATTCTGCTGCAGCTCATTGCTGCAGTGTGCAGGCAGTGTGCTGGTGAGCAGGTGATGTGTGAGGACTGCAGGCAGTGATGATGCTGGCCATTTTCTCTTTACTTTCCTTTGTCAAGCTGCAATTCTGTAGTTTTGACTTGTCTTCTGTTTGCAACAAAGTTATTAACCAACTGTGTTATCGGAGCATTACCTTACTTGTGTGACATGAGAGTTTCCTGACAATCATCTGCTGTAACAGCAGAATCCCACCAAGGCACTGCATGATAAACACGCTCAGGTTGCCAGGAGTAATTGATATGAGCTGCAGCTGTGGCTAAGGAGGATCCCTGCAGAGGTCTGTCAAGATTCTCTGTATCTCCTGCATGATGTGGCCCTGGAAAGACTGGATTAGAAGTCACAGGTATAGGAGCTCCAAAGGTCCTGGGGCTGTTTTCTGCTCCAGAATCTGGGTAAGGAGGGGGCAAAGGCCCAGTGGGCTCTCTGATGCCCTAATGCCATGTTTTCTCTGCCAGCTGTAGCTTGGAGGTGCATGGACATGAGTCATGTTGCAAACATCAGCCTTGCTCTTTCCTCAGTGTAAAATTTCTGTATGAGTGGAAGATGAAGAAAACATTGAAAAATCCAACATGGTATGATCACTTGATACATCACCCAAGTGCTGCCTCCCCTTTGTAATCTGTCTGCTCTGTTACATAATATTTGCTCTGCTTTTTTCCCACTGGCCTACAAAACACCCCCGTACTTTTCCTTCTAATCAGAAATTAGTTGTACAGTAAAAATATTTATTGAGGTATGGACACCTTGATCCAATTCCTGTTTGAATCAATAGAAAAGTTATTATTGATTTTGGTGGGTTTTTTGAGACAGGCTCTAAGTCTTACCCATTTTTCAGTCGATGAATTCCCTGCTGATGTATGCTTTGTCCTCGTTAGTCCTCATCATGTGTTTTCATGATTTTTGGGAAGGAATTGGAACATAACAGCAAGTAAAAATGGTCATTTTATAAGTTAGAGAGGCACCATTAGAATATGAAAATGTGGCTTGCAGTTAGTGACTAGCATTGCTTTATCCTGAGTACCTACAGGTATGATGGTCGAACTTGGTATTTTTCATCTGGGGTGTAAGAGCTGCCAACTCCGTTAAAATCTGATTTGATGTGACATTTGTGTCACATTTCATCTACTTCCATTGGTTAACATTATGTCAGCTGATGTGATGTAACCAGACACAGCTAATAGCGAGCGATGTGCAATACAGGCATTCTTCTCCTTCTTCCTATGCTTAGGACTAGTGTAAGATAACACAAAAGGCAAAATAATCTTTGACTTCATGAATGTGACATTTGTCAGGGGGTGACTACCATGGGATTATATACTATGTGTCAGCCCATTACGTTATCCATCTAAATAGGCAACTCACCTTCATCTTCAGAAGCGATGATGGAGAACATGAAATTCCCTCATGGCATTCGCAACTCCCTATATTCAGGAGTCTGCTGAAGTTGGTGTCTGGTGGTTTAGTTCAATGAATCTGTATTAGAGGGCTTTTCCAGACCAGCAAGTGTATAAAGAGATGGATCATGCAAAGGAACCACATCACAGCGCTGTGTTTGGGAAATCCCAAGTGACAGAGCAGTAGCCAAATCTGAAGGGAGGTGGAGTCAGTATCCTGCTGGTGCTTTAATCCCAGCAAGTGTTGTGCATCCTGGGACTCCTTTGAGCACAGGTTAAATTGGAGGTTCTGTGTTTAAGTTTCTCTGTGAGAAAATCCTTCTCCAGGTCTTTAGGGTAAGGAAATATGCAGCACAGTCATCTATCCGACTGCTGAGAAGTGAGTTGAATGTGGCCCTGTCAGGGAGGGTGTGTGGGGCAGCTCTTGGGGCTAGAAATCCTTACCAGGTGAAACTCCAAAGGCACGATGTGACCTGTTGAGATCCTTTTTCAAATTTGACCCAAATGAGTCTAAATGCCATAACTCACCAGCACAGTATTTATTACGCTTAATTTTACCACTGTGTGCTGGTTTTGGCTGGTGTAGAGTTCATTTTCTCCATAGTAGCTGGTACAGGGCTGTGGTTTGGATTTGTGCTGGAAACAGGGTCTGTAATTCAGGGATGTTTTTGTTACTGCTGGGCAGAGTCAAGGCCTTTTCTGCTCCTCACCCCACCCCACCAGTGAGAAGGCTGGGGGTGCACAAGGAGTAGGGAGAAGACAGAGCCAGGACAGCTGACTCCAACTGACCGAAGGGATTCCCAGACTATGTGGCATCGTGTTCCTGGCATAAAGCTGGGGAAGAAGAAGGAAGTGGGGATGTTCAGAGTGATGGTGTTTGTCTTCCCAAGTCACTGTTACGTGTGATGGAGCCCTGCTGTCCTGGGGATGGCTGAACACCTGCCTGCCCTGCAGAAAGATGAATTCCTTGTTTTGCTTTTGCTGCATGTGCAACTTTTGCTTTACCTATTCAACTGTCTTTATTTCGACCCACAAGTTTTCTCAGATTTACCCTTGCCATTCTCTCCCCCATACCACTGGAGGGAGTGAACAAGAGGCTGTATGGGGTTGCACCATGACACACTGCCATAAAACAATTTATCAAATAACCTTAGTGTCCATCAAGCTACAAACTTCAGGCACAATAAAAACCATGGGCAGCCAGGTATTCTTGAACACTGTGTCAAGGCAGCATGATCATTCTGAAACACCTACATTTCTATGGGACTGCTGCTCCTGTAAGTGATGGGTTCAACCCATCTTACCTCAAAGACTACATAGTTGGTCAATATTCCACTTTTTGCAAGATGAAATACTGCTGGAAGAAAGATCTCTAGGCACGTACAATACCAAGTGATGTATTTACAGCTGTTCAATAAAAAAGCTAGACGAGGTATTAGTCAGGGAAGCGGTAGGCAAGGTAATTTATATTTTGTATGAAATATCACTTAGGAACACTTAAAATCATCACAATAACTGTTTTCTGCAGTAAGATGGTCCTTGCAGTCATGCAAACTGACTTCCAGCCCAACATGGAGGCAAAAGCAAACTGTCTCAGGGCTGCCAAAAGGAAAACAGGAACAATTTCCCTGTCGGAGCATGGCAGGAGCCTGTCTGCTCTTCACCCTCGGTCCTTGGTAGGGAAGCTGAGGCTACTGTCTGTGCCAGACAACCCTCAGCCTGGTGACAGGCTAAACTCAGAGATAAAACTAGCAGAGAAAATGAGGATTAAAGGTCTCAGGAGAAGCAGTATCCAAACCTGAGCTAGGAGACTGGCACATCTGCTGCCTTCCTCAGCCCTGTTATCATGAATTGATCGCATCTAAGTGTATCCACAGTGCTGTCACCAGAGCTCTTCTGGACAGCTTCATCTGCTGCACAACTGGCTTTCCTTCATGAATGACAACAGTATTTTATTAGACTAGAAGGTACTTGATAAAACCAGCCTTAGCAGGGATTATGGGAAATAAAATAAAATAAAATAAAATAAAATAAAATAAAAACATCAGCTCTGCTGGGAATTTCATGCAAAGGCGAGGAAGGTGGAGTGGGTCACACAGACGCCCCAATCCTCCAAGACCATGCCAAGGTTAGAGCTCCTCTGCACAAGCACAGCTGGGCAGGGCCCTACAGCAGCTGCTCTCTGCATAGGCACAGCTTAGGAAAGGTGGCGGAAACAGTGCTCCACATGGGCTCACCCCACTCACACAGGTCTCTGTGGGTCTTGGTCAGGATTTGAACTGAGATCTCCTAAAACTTGGAACCATCCCTCTCCCGAAACCTGTGAATACCAGAGTGAGGGCAAATATTTTCTTCTTTTTGCTCTGACTTGAGCTGCACACACATTTGCCAGCTTGAAGCTAGCTAGAGTAAATACGCTTTATAAGTGGTGCTGGTCTGATTAGGCTGGAGACAGAGCAGACAAACATAAATACTTCCAATTAGTCAGTACTATGTCAAAAATGTGACACCTTAAAGGTTCTTTTCATTTTGGTGACCTGTTTTCCCAGTACAAGCCTATGATTAATTTCTATGTACTGCTCATTATTTTTTCAATTTAGAAACTTACAGGAATTGATAATGATGTTGTGATAACACTGAAATGGTAAGAGGGGGCTGAACTGTCTCAGCATTGGTCCAAGAGGCCCCCCTCAACCTGCTGACATTTTGAGAGGACTCGTATTATCCATGCTGCTCAGCTGTTTCCAGCAAGATCACTTCTGTAACTTTTTCCTAGGGACATAGTTTCTTCCCTGACACTATCTTGTGCTTCCTGTAACTCCAGCAACTCTGATGGGTAGATGCAATTTGGATGCAGCAAAGGTTTTAGCACACTGGTAAACTAATTGGAATGTTCAAATTTCTCCTGACTGAGAAAATCCTGGCTGCTTTGAGATGGCTGCTGAGCAGATTGTGCAGGGTATAACCAGGATGGTGTTTTGAAATTATAAATAGTGATCAGATGGGTATGTTCAGTAACCAGTTATTAACAACGATTTTCTACTTACAGCAAAAAATTCTTATAAATGCAGCTTTCTGCTTTGTTTCACCATTTATAGACATACGTACATCCCCCTTTTTCTCCTTGTGATATTTGTAGCTGCTAAAGCAGATGAAGCTACAAACATGTTCCCTACTTTGTCTGATATCAATGGCCGCTTTCTACTGGGGCCAAATTCCTTCCTCTAGAGAATGGTACAAAGCACCTCACTGAGACACCATCAGCCAGCAGGATAAAACATTGAAGGGTAGACAAAGGCTTTGGAAACTCCCCCATAGGAGCAGGGGATACAGTCAGGGCTCCCTCACATTAATATTTACTGTTCTTCTATATTACATCTCTAGTATGTGAACATTTGGAAGTGGTGGTTCTCCAGTTCCATGTGTTACATGCACTAAGGAGAAGATCTAAACAACATCTGCAATGCCAAGAGAGCTTGCCACTCTGTGACAGAGCCCAAAATATTGTGCTAACCATGAAGAATAAAAGATAGATAGCAGTTGCCCCTTCTGATCACTTTTGGGAATGATGCCTTTTCTGTGCTAAGAACTCTACCAAAATGTTGCAAGAAAAAGAAATATGCTTTGCAGTCATCCATTTTCTCAGCTCTAAAAGTGTTGGCACAGTAATTCACTTATTCCTGGTAATTTTGGTCTGCAGGTCCCTTACATATAGTGCAGCAGTGGGGCAACTACACACTGGACGCTGTACCTACTGCAGGGAAGGGGACTGCAGCAAAAACCTTGCAGCAAAAAATCTGTGACGAGATCCCACTGCTGACCATAAGGATTTCTGGGCTCAGTGACCTGGGTATTCCAAACCACTTCAATTTGAAGCTTGGATCCATCCACTGAGCCATGGGACTAATCAGAGGCTGAATCCTTGAATGCATTCCTGCTGCAGATGGGGCTGGGGCCTCCCAAGACTCTGAGCAATTTAAGCTCTTCTGATTTCACTTCAAATTCAATGACGGGTTTTTATACGCAATAAGGTGTTGGCTGTAATAGATGAGAACTGAATATTTTGAGGGAGTGAAAAAGAAGGAGCATTTGGAAAAAAGTATTTAATAATATTTTAGTCAGAATTTGTTAAAAAATAAGGCATATTTTACATGAAGCGGGCAGTGTTAAAACCCAGTATCTGGGACACTGTTTAAAGAAGAAAAGACCAGGGTCTTTAATGCCTCTAGTGCTGAAACAGGAGAGAAATGAGTGAGCTCCCACTGTCCTGCAGTGACACTGTCACATCTATGCTGCATCTTGCTTGTGTGTCACTAGGGGGAGTTTCAATGGGGTAGATGTTACCACCTACACATGATACAGACACACGGATTATCTACAAATGATACAGAGCCAATGTTAGGCATAACTGTGAGGCTGTAGTTTCCAATTACCTTCTTCTGAATAACTGTAAATCTATGGAAACCAGACTCAGATTTCAGACTCCTGAGTCTGTAAATCCTTCCATTGTCAATGTTTGGTTTTAGATCCAAGACAAGTCTAAGAGTTTTGATAATCAAAGAGATGTATCTCTCTATCTATAAGTCCCTTGTGTTGCTTTGAAATCCCACTTGTGTGCTGCATGCTCCTCCAAAAGGCTTTTACTGTCTTTGGTCATTTAAACCTTTTGTAAAAGAATTCTCCATTATTTTCTTTTGTGCTGAATATGGTGATATCAGCTATTTGCCTCTAAAGCTCTGCTTAGAAAACTGGGAATTTCTTTTCTCCTGTGATTTTCTACACTGTGCTTTTCATCTCATCACTGAAATGGAAATATTTTACTAGTTAAATGGGGGAAAAAAAGCAGTTAAGGCAGATGCTGTTTCATCTTCTGCCTAACAGTGCTCAGTTTACTGCAACAAATTAAGTGCACAAATTTTTCATGTGAAAGAAATGATTTCTGAATTCCCTCTGAAACCCCATTTCTTCTGTAGAAAGATGAGTTAAAGAAGAAATTTTCAATTTAGTGCCTGTTAGTGCTTATTCTGGCTCTCAGAAGCAGTCTTGTGTTCGTTTCCATTATTTTAAACTCCGTCAGCCACGATTTGGAAACAGTAGCTGTGATCATTCCTATAGATGTACTTTTTAGTTACCTACCTTTTCTGCTCAAGCACTAAACTGACCACTGGGTCTTTAGTCATGTGCTTTTAGTACTGGTCAAAAGAACTAGGAAAAGGGAGAGAAAAAAAGGCTGAGTAAACCCAGGATTTCTTCATCTGCCTGTCCGGTGGCTCATCCCAGTGGTTTTGGTCCTGTCCCTCCCTGTTGTGCCAATGCACGACATTCCCAGAGGTGAAGAATCCCTCTCTGTGTGCAGGCTGGTCCCAGCATGGTACAAGGTGAGAAATGCTGCTGGGTTTTGTCTGGAAGAAGGAGCTGGTGCCATTCCCCATACACATGTGGATGTGTTTTTCCAGGTCTGTAATTCTTGCAGGAAATGATGTCACAGAGCATGGTTTCTCCTCAAAGGCAGTGAGTACATTTTTTGTGCTTTCAGAAATGGATGCATCCAGGGATTTTATTGAAAGGAAGAATATGGATGTCATGGGGAAAAAAAATTGTTTCAGCTTAAAAATAGAAATTTAGTTTTATTTCTAGTTAATGCTTTGGAAGTTTTCTTTCTTGATATCTTCTTGATAACATTATGTACTGTACTTCTGTCATGTCCTTCCTAAATAGGAAATAATTAGATGGCTAAACTGAATAGTTCAACGATAATGCTTGACTCTAGTTTGATTTCCTCTGACACATAACAATTGACAAGTCCGTCTCAGGTGCCCCTAGCATCAGGCATCTGTTACACCAGTTCAGCATTGCACGACCAGATACCAGGGTTGGCCTTTTCCTTTCCCTCATGCTTGCATGGCTCAGGCAAAATGCTCCAGCTGAGGTGCAGATCTGGGAGGGAGAGTAGTTGCTCTTTGAAACATAGATACAGCAGTTTTCTGAAGGCTAAAGAGAAATACTAAGTAAATTAGGAGAAGAAAACTGAAGCAGAAGAAAAAAGTGAGAACACATCAACCAAGATATACCAAGGAGGGATGTGCAGAGATTTCTGTGTCCAGGGCAAAGGTTGAATGCTCATTGAAACACAATTCAAAAAACTTCAGAAATAAATTCAAGCCACTCTTTCAACTTCAGAAGGAGGAACATTTGTGAGTGTGCTTTCCAAAATATAAAGCAATGAATTCCACTTCCTGGTAATACTAAGTCTTTAAACTACAGAGCTAAATCTGAAAAGAATTCAAGAAAACTTTAAAAGATTTTAGAAATGCAGAACACAACATTGTGAAATTAATTGAATTGAGAAACACCATTCCCTTAAGATATTAGACTCAGGGGAGGCACCTCTGTCTGCAGCTTGCATTCCAGCAGTAAGGGGTAATAGGTGCAAACTAAAGGACAAAAATTAGAGTCTTTAAAGCAGCAGTAGTTGTGCACCCAAGGCTCTGGCTATGCAGCGAGATGTTCTCCTGCCATGCTGCATACCTGCTTGCTACCTGCATCAGTCTGCCTGAATGAAAGCTGGGAAACAGCAAGCTGAGGCACTCATTTTCTGCTGTGTTCATTTGTAGAAACTTTTCTGATGTCAAATTAATTTTTTTTTAACTTAACCATTTATTTACAAACCTGATCTTGGGGCCTGAATTAATCTGTCAGTGTTCTTCTTCAGCAGCAAGAACATTTAGACAATTAGCCCACTGCTGAGGAAAATGGGAGGATCATTGTCATCAGCTCTAATGACGCTCCTATATTAAGGATGCTTTAGGAGGAAGAAATCAATGAGACAGTGGTTTGAAACGACCCAAGGACTTTCCAACCCAGTGATTTAATAACACGGTGAATAAAAAAAAATGAATCTTGGTAAGTACTAGTGGCCTAGAACAGAATCTGCCCAAAGGAATTTTCTGGTATTACTTTTATTTGCTTGTCATAATACATTTCAGCTGTATTTCCCCCTTTCTGTTCCATATACTATATTAAAGAAGAAAAAAAGTTTTCTGTTCAGTCTGAGTTCTTCATGAGCCTTTTTCCTCTCTGGTTGACTAGAAAGACATTAAAATACAAATAATTAATTAACTGACAGAACAATTGAAGACAAGTTTTAAAGTGGTTCTTCTAACTGTAGATGTGTTGCCTGGAGAAGCAACAAGGAGAAAATCCCTTACTTTGAGACATATTTTTTTCTCTTTTCTTTGTTTTTGTGCCGACTTGAACCTTTTTGGTCTCACTCTTTTGTAAAGTAACCCATCATCAGATTAAATATGAAGATCCCTATCAGAATGCGCTTGGCTATGACAAGTCTGGCAGAGTCCTGTGTAGCCTGCAACATGCTAATGGCTGGCACTGAAATGAAAAGGTCTTGGATAATGAATAAAGAATATTTTAGTAGCATGACTCATAAGTAACACAAAGGCAGCTCTGGCAATGCCTGTTCTAATTACAGACTAGTTGCTATGTTGTAACAATCATGGGTATTAAGTGTGTGGGATGCTGAAATGTGTGGGCATCCTGCTGAGCTTGATCTCAGTTCCTTGCAACTCAAATCCTGTCTGTCCAGCTGGAAAGTAGGCAATGTATTTAGGTGCCTAAAAATGTACTGAGGGGGACTAAATGTGTATATCTATTTTTAAATGTTTTTTGTAGGGCCCTCAGGGCCACAAGCTTTTTGAGCTGTCAGAATCATGGAAATGTGTTGCACAATGCAACAGCCAGCTGTCCTTTTGAAGCCTGGTGCTTTGGGGCTGTTCCTCATCCCCCAGGACTGCCACAGTGCAGCATTTCCAGAGCATCTTGGTGGGATCTAAGAGCAGGAGCAGCAGCAATTCCAAGGTATTTTAGGTCTGCACAGGCTTGTTTTACCCCCAGCATTTCAGGGAATGAGGTAACGTGGGCTGCTATGCCTTTGAGCAGCAGAGATGGTGATAAATCTTGGATGGGAAGCTTGGAGCTGTTTGAGGGGTATTTGCGGAATGGGACAGCACTGCTGAACGCTGCCTGTCTGAGTGATTGGCTTCCTAGTCTGGTTAGAGAGGCATGGGCTTAGGCAGTAAGATGCCAATGTGACTCAATCCTGCAATTTAATGAAGGCATGTCCAGATGTGGAATTTGCTCAATTTCAACAGTTAATGAGTTGGAAAATTATCCAAGATCAATTTTCTGTTTCCTTCAAGGTTCTTGCTTCCTGAGTTTGGTTGATTATTTCCCTGGGCACCATTTACCCTTGCCCACTCCTTGTCTTTCTGTTCTTCAGAGTTAAAGGATTTTTCTCCCTTTTCTGAATGGGGAAGACCCTCTGCCTATTTCCCAGAAATTTTAGGGATATTAAACATGGTGCATGACTGCACAGGATCAAAAGATGCTCTGACTTCACAATACCATGGGATCCTCTTACAGGTGAAGATTTCTGTATTTAGGTGGTGTGTAGTAAGGAAGGCAGTCCCTGTGCTGGGAAACCTATGCACAGAAAATATATCCATGGGTGTTAACTATCTGTGAAAAACATCTGATGATGATGTTTTAAAAATACATCTGTGGGTATTAACTACCATCTGATGATGTTTTAACAATCATCTGAAGCATGCCAGCAAGCTGAAGGCTCACAGACTGCAGCAGAGAAAGAGAATGTACAATGTAAATAAGATTTTGGTAAGGAGGGGTGGGTTTGGTTTTGGATTAATGTCCTCAGTAATAGAGAACTGCGAGAAGACAGAAAATGCCACTTGCGTTGTGACCACCTTCTCTAATCACACTAATGTATCTGTAGTAAAAATAACATTTAGCCTGCCCTTATTCTTCCTGGGATGCTTCCCTAAATTCCCTGCTTTGTTGTCAACACCCTGGTGCACAAGGAGAGGGGTATTTTTCCAGCACCTCAGTTGTGATAGCTGCCAGCACACTGCGCTAATGTGTTTGCTTTGGAACCAGCCCTCCCTCCTGTGTGGCACTGGGTGCCAGCAAGGGCAGAGCTGGAGCAGAGCCCGGGCTCTGCAGTGCCCAGCTTTGCTGCTGCCCAGGCATTGGGGAGCAATGGGGTCAGGCCCCGAAAGGCTCACACCTCCCTCAGTCTCTCCCCGAGCTCTTCATCACTTGGTGGCTCTTCATGCCAGCACAGAGGATTTGTGGATTGTGCTGTAAGTAAATAATGTTGAAGCCGAAGATGTTGCCTGTTCTAATGTCTGATCACCACTTGGATGAAGGAGTCTCCTTCTTGTTTGGTAGGTTCACAATATCACTGCTTGCAGTAAGCATTTTTATTAAGTTAAACAGAACACACTCTGCTACAGAGCACCGTCAACTCATTAGATGCTCTGCAGGTTCAGACTGGACTACACGTCCTTCACTATTTCCCCTTAAAGGGAGAGAGGTAGTGACCAACCACCGAAACATTTTCCAGCTCTTTCTACCAGCATATTACAAACAGATAACCACAAAATCCTAATCACTTCTGGTTTTGTTTCGAAGAACATAATTTCCCATATGCATTGAAATTAATATTTGAAACTACAGTGACAATGCAAGTAATTATTTAGCCCCTGAGTACACATGCAAAGTATCCTAAAGAATATCTTTTGTCCAACACCTTAATCAGGAGCTGAATCTAACAAAAGCTCAACTTCATGTGAGTGAATATTCATGGATTTGCACAACTGAAATGTTTATATCACGAATAATCTTAAAAGCACTTACAGTAATATTTTAGTTCCAAAAGCATAATGTGAGGTTTCCCAGAAGAGTACCCAGATGTAAAAATTATTAACAATACACAGGATTTTGTGTAGAGAATGTTTTGTACAGACAGCAATGTTGTAGATGAAGCCTGTGGTAACAGTGAACAAAATTATGTCCCCAGTCTCTGCATGGCTGTCATCTGCATGACTCGAGTCCATGCCAGCATGGCCAAGGGTGGCACTGGTTATTTTTCCCACACGTGAGGCTGTCGTGATGTTGTCAGAGGTGACAAAAATCTCCAAATATTGCAATGTACTGGTGAAATTTGTGTAACAGGCAAAGCTACTCTCCTGGTGCTCTTTCTGGGGTTGAAAGCATGGAGAGCTTTTCAAGCACAGAGAACACGCTCCAAGCTAGATCCACTGCAACAAAAGAACCAAGGAAGCACAGGGAGATGGAGAGGAGCAGTTCCCTCCATCACAAATGTGACACCTCAGTTTCCACTCACAGGGAGGAAAAAGCAAGCCAGGAGAAAGGAGAAGAACTCCCGTCTGATTTTGAGAGTACTGTGAGAAAGTGTAGATGGGAACATACACATGCTAAGTGTTTTGCCTAAGTCTTGGTATTTCCCTGTAGTAAATAAAAGGTGCAAGGGCTTTGGAAAGCTGGCAGAAGCCTTTTGCTTTCACATGCATGGTAGGGAAGGTGAGCTGTAAACTCAGCCCAGCGCTAGGATGATTCTGGAGGATGGAGAAAGGGGACAAAGGAGATGTGACCTCCAGAGGGGATTTGGAGGGTGTTCAGCACCCTTTTTGCTGCTTTTAGCAGCACTCTGGGGCAATTACATTTTCATGGCAGAGTCCCCACGACCGAGGAGGGAGAAGAGCCATGGGTTAGCCCAGGGGACATAGTAGACCCACAGGTGGAGTGGGTGGAGGGAGGGAGGATGTGGCAGGACACAGTGCCCTGTAAGTGTGACAGCCCCATTCCCTCCAGCCTGTCCTTACTTTGCAGACTGAATTATTTTCAGTACCTCACCCATGGTGCGAAGAATTAGACAGAGATTGCTTTGCATGGGTGGTGGTCAGCTACAAAGCCACACGGCAAAGGCAGGTGCTATTAATAACCCCAGTGTCCCTGTCCTTCCTACATCACATGCATCTTCCAGTAGCTCTGCAGCACAAACCCCACAGGCACTGGGAATAGATTACTGTGTTTTGTTTTTTTGACAGTGGGATCATAGGCCAGGAGTATGTCCAAGAGGTTATAATGAGAAGAATGCATAAATGAAGTGTAGGATTTCCTTTATATACATGTATATATATGACTCTCTCTCTTTTCATATATATATTGCTTGAGAAGGTTTAACATATGGCCCTGCAGGCAGCGTGGTGTCATTTCAATAAAGAAGCAAATTACCTGGTGTCCCCATTCAGAAGTGTCTTGAAATGTCTTTTGCTACTATACTACCAGTGCTGTCACACAAAGTGAGTGCATTGTTGGAGGAATGAGCTCTGCTTCATTGACTTGGCTAACATGCAGACAGACAGAGCTGTGCCATTGCAGCAACAGCAGAGCTGCCCTCCTGGGAACAATAAACTTCTAAGCAGAGCCTGGGACTGAGAGAAGATCTCTGAAAGGTTCAGCTGTTGCTCTGGGGTGGTGAATCTCCCACTGGAGGCTGAGCCAACACTGTGCCCTTCATATTTTGTGCCATCACCCACACTTAACTCCTGCCCCATCTAACATTCCTGCACTGAAATGAGGAGAGGCTGTAATAGGACTACAATATTTGCATCACATTTTAGGTAAAGTTTCAAAGGCTTATTGATCAGAGTTATACAACCCACACCCCAAAGCAGCATTTTCAGTATTACCTTTTTATAGACTACCCAGTTCTGCGTCCCTTCACTACATGTGTGCTGAATATCCACTTCCCCTCGTGTGCTGCAGTGTGCTTGTGTTTGATTTTGAACAAGAGATGAGAGCAGACATCACGTTAAATATTCACAAGGAAATGTCAGCACAGATGAGGCGGTACAGGGGGAAGGATGGAGGTGGGCTCGGCATAAATAATTTATGGCCATGAGGCATGAATAGAGGTCACATCATTCTCAGCAACATTATTTTGATAATGTGATGCAAATCTTCACTTTAATGGCAACCTGAAAATAAGCACGTATTGGAAACATATTGGTTTCAGAAACCTGGCTGGAAGTTTGCAATTTTAAGGCTGTAATGGGACTTGCACTGAATACCTAGTGGAGTGAGTCCTCCCCATTACAAGCCCCAACAAAGTTTGCTGTCAGAAAGTAACCAGCTCTGCTGTTGGTGAACCACCTGAACACCTCATATTTTCAGAAATACCTGAAATTCCTCAGCATCCAGAAGCACCGAGCAGCCTTGGATAGGTCACACGTACCCAGCCAAGGGTGAATTTTTTATTCCTTTCATGTACGGTGCAGCTGTACTGCTGATGGTATTCAAGGGCTTTACGGTGTCAGGTGTATTAGGTTAAAATAACAAATCTCTTCAGAGACAGTTTCAGAGACCTTTGGTTTCTCTGTAATTTCATGTCTGCCTTTGCTTTCAGCAGCTGCCACTAATTCTGAACTGCTGGCTCAGCTTGGCTTGACGATTGACACAGCCCAGATGTGATACAGCTGCATTACAGAGCATCCAATAAACTTACCCACAGTTACTCACCTCCCTGTAGGTGACCTCCTGCAGCTCCTCCTCAAGGGGCTGCTCCCCAGGGGCTGTATGGGCAGGTTCTTGCATCAGAGGACAGCTGAATGTACACAATTTATTTCTGCTGTTGCTGAGATATTGTTAAAAACTTGCACAGTCACCTTGTCTGAATCACTGCTCACTTCATGTGCTATTTTTTCTCATCTTTTCTTGTCTGCAGGCTTTGATATAATGGTTTCTCTTGCCATAAGCATGGCATTTGACTTCATATACAAGACTTCCGTTACCATGTTTTTTCGCATGTACTACCAATGCTTCCTTTCCAGTTTATCTCCTGTTCTATACTTTTTCAGATGTTATACTGACTAACAGGCTTGTATTTTCCAGTTTTTCTTACACTTCTTGGAAAAATCAGGTTTTTGCCTGCTTCTCCTAGACCCTGGACATAACATTTCCCTGTTACATATACAATGGTAGACCTGGCTCGGGTTCTTGTGTTAACCTTCTCCCACCATTTATAGGAAATTCCTTAATAGGGTAGAGAAGGCAAAAACCTGTCTGGTCTTAGCTGAGTATGAAGTTGATTAGTTAGATAATGCCATTCCCTGTCTCCCCTGTGAAAATCATGGCTGGATAACCAACCAGGCACCTGTCGGAAGCAGAATACTGTTGATGCTCAGACTGGTGGTTGTACATCTTGTATAGCAGAGAACACCAAAATTATTTGACAAAATCAATGAAGAAAGAGCAGAAGAGTCACATTAGTGTTTTACATTACATTAGAGGAGAAGAGTTTGTTTGTAGGATTAAAAACACTGGAACTGGGGCCAAAAAATAAGTCTGGGGACACAAGAGTAGGAAATTAGCTGTTCTTAATTAAGAGCTGTCATTAAAAAAGCAAGCTGTGCCTGTGACATTTGCTGATGTGGAAAATCTAAGCTGCCAGGTTCATCTTAAACCTTCTATTCCAGTTGTTCTGAAGGGAAAAAAAATTATACATTAGGCTTATATCTCAACTAGTGAGACATCTGAAAAAGGCTCACATAGGTAAGCACAATGCTTTGAATTTTTGTAATACCTGGGATAATTTTATCAGAGAGGGATTTAAGTGGTGATGCATTACATTATCCTAGTGCTGTGCAAGACATATGGAAATTAGTGATGGATTAGATTTAAGAAAGCTTATGAAAAGAGTCTTGCAAGACCTTTAACCTTAAAATTGTTCATAGCTGAGCAATCCATTAAAATAAGTATTGAGGTAATCCTTGGCCAGCACAGTAGTGAGAAATATGCTAGTGATTAATGGGTTCTGGTTACTTTCTTAAAAGTTTAATATGCAGCTGTACAGAAAATCCCTGTGACAATGGCAGCCACAAGTCCTCACTCTGTTGTAAGAAAAGTTGGATGTAGAGCTGCTGCTGTTCATGTGGTTTTTGCTAAGAGCAAAAACAGTGCCAGGGCTCTTTGCAGCTCCCCTGTGTCTGTACCAGAGCCTGACAAAGGCATGGCTGCCACCGACAGCCTCAGGAACCTCCCGTGGAGGACACCCCACCTCTGGTGTCTTGGGGCTTTGCTTCAGAGAGTTGTAGCTCACACACAAATGTCTGTGAAGGCACTTTGGCTTTGCTTGGAGATTCCTGGTGCTGGGCGAGTCCCCAGCAGTGGCGTCACTTGTGGCACCCCCAGGGCTCTTCTGGTGGTAGCACCGGTGTTTCACACTCTTGCGTGTCCCTGGCTGGGTCAGGGCTTGGCTGTACCCATGCAGTGGTTTTCTCAGTCTCAGAGCAGAATATTCTGCCAAGACAGCAATGTGACAGTCTTGTCTACACTGTTTTACAGAGCTGGGCTGCCTGTTGTCACCCAGTGTAATTTTCAGGGCTGGAAATAGAAGCTTAATGGTGGAAGTACAAAACAGATTTTCCTGTTGAACACTCATAGAACTGGCAGTGCGTGGGACTTGCTGACTTCGCAGGGAACAAAATCACTGTGCAAGGAATCATCACTAGTCATGAGTGCTGGAATGTATATGTCTGCACCAAAACTCATTGCCAGTGGTCTGCATTTTGAGCTGCTGGTGAGAGACCTAATGCTGCATGAAAGGAATTTCTCTGGCAATGCAAAGAAGACTGATCTGACAATGTCACTGGCCTCCACTAAAGGGAGAACAGGGGTGAAGTGGTGGCTGCTCCCATTCAGGTCACACCCACCTGAGCTGTACCCACCAGAGAAGAGCAGGTACATCTGCCCCTCTTTTCAACACAGGCACAAGGCAGATGTGTGATCTGTGCAGCTCCTGCAGAAGCAATGTCACCTGTGCAGTACCAGACTGCTGGGGATCACCATCATGCAAGGGCTAGCATTTATCTCTTGTTAGATGAGCTAGAAATGCTTTCTTTTACAGTTTTTCCAGTAGAACAATCATCTATTTAACAAGCTATAACAATAATTTCTGTTTTGATATGGGCCTTCAATTTGATGTACACTTGTACACTCCATGCATGCTTTCTCTTCTTTTTACAATAATTATCCAACTCATCCACCCGCTTCTGACACATTACCTTAGTTTAAACAGGGATGTGCTGCTCTTTGCCGTTGCTGCCTACTCGGCACAACTCATCATTGGACAGTACTTTCCATCACTAATCACGAGAGCTATTTGGTTTATCATCACAAGAATTGCATTAACTCTGCTGACCAACAAAGACCATTACCCTTGGCTGCAGCAGCTGCTGGAAGAAATGAAGAGACCATCAGTGTGTACCACACAGCAACTTTTGCTTTGCCTCCCACCTTTTTCTCCCAGATGTCAGGTGTTAGTGAAATGTGCCAGGGTTTCAGAGTAGTAATCACATCAATTTGAGCAGAGAACAAGCTGTTATAATTCACTGTACTAATGAAAATTATGATGACACCACAACAAAAATCCTTGCCAACCTAATAATCTCACACCACCACAGCACAACGTTATTTAAAGACCAATGTTCTTAGTAGCACATACAAGTATAGGAACAATTTCTGAAGATAATTAAACACCAAAGCAAAGTGGAGCTGTATGGAAAATTTAGCTCTTGCTTGGAAAGCATGGATTCCTCTAAGAACCAGTATGATTCCCACTGTATTAGAGCAAACAAGTTCAATAAAGCATGATGGAGAAAAAGCTGGGGAAAAGTAATTTTTGGCCACAAAAATTCTGGGGAATAAGTGTTGCTGCCAAGCAGCATTTCTCTAGTAAAAAGATGCAAATGGGGATGCATATTCAGTTTGCTGCCACTAAATTTCCTCACCTTGGGTCATAAAGTTAAATTGATTGGAGGAGAAAAGGATTAGAGAAGAGTTCTGAGGAAGAAGACATGATTCAGGTTTTCTGTGGTGGGTTATCTCAGCACCTGTTCGCAGAGAAAAGGGAGGAAGTTGTGGGACCCCTCCATCTCCAGCACACAGGCCATGTGAAAAAAATACATGTATTTACTCCATCATTGTTTGGGGGGAGTGTGTGGATGAAAGAATCCACAGAGGCTTATCCAAGGAAAAAAGAGCATAAAATCAAATTAGATTTAGGGAGCTGTTAGAACTAGTTTGTGTGATTTAATCTGCTTCAAACTCTATCCACAGCAGTGACTCATGAAACAGCATGTCAAACGATAGTAAATTCAAGAAATATATACTGCATTAAAAGACTGAACGAAAGCCAAAATTAATGTAAAATTAGTCAGTCAAAATTAGTAAAATTAGGCAGTCAAAAGAAAAAAGAAATAACAGGGAGGCTGGTGGGAGGATGGAGGGGGAACAAAGGGAATCTTAGGCAAAGAGGTGGGAATTTTGGGAATATGAGATTATGATGGATTCCACAGAAGTATTCTCATATGTCATTATATATTCTCTACTACCTTATTTAGAGGTATTGTTTCTTGAAAGAGGAATGACAGCTTCAGGTGACTGAAGGGAGAAATCTGTTCAGATCAGTTCCTCCTTGGCTTGTAGACCAAGACAATAATACTTGGCAAGCGTGGTCACTTGAAGCTTGCCACACAATTAAATATACAGTTTCTGTGACACACAGAAACACAACTTCTCACATCAGATTCAAGGCACTGGTGGTACATTTCCCAGGCCTGTGGCCCTGCAGATGGCCTCTGGCAGCCCAGGGCCAGCAGCCCTGCCTGGGTGCCTGGGTGGCTTTGTGCAACTTCCTGGCTTGGTGCTTCCCTGGGATGAACCCACATAGGCTAGGAAAAGGGAGCTGAGCAGCCATTACTACCTTAAAGGAGGAGATGACAACTGAAGAATCAAAAGAAAAACCATGGAAATCCACAAGATTTAGGCTGGGCTGCTGCTGAGGAAAGGCTCTGAATCTCAGCAGCTCTCAGCATTCCGCTCTGGTTGGACTTGGCAAGCTGTTTTTCTCTTCCCACACACTCAGGGCTGCTCACACCCAGTCTGTGTGTGCTGGGGAGACTTTTTGGTCTGATTTCTCAAGGAAATGAGGCATTCGCAACCAGCATAACCTTTTCTCCCCATGCCTGTCCCTGGCCATCCTCTAATGAAGTGTGACTGCATGGATTTCCATCAGCTGAATTTCATGGGACTATGGGACTACTTGGCCCCAAAGGCACAGCTGGCTTGGTTAGGATAATAACTGCAGAGAGAGCTCAACCACCTCAGCTCTGCAGATATTTCTGTAGATCCCTCACATGAAGATGCTCCAACTGTCACTCTACAGTCATGGATCTTTGTTGCTCTTCCCTATATCCTGGCAACCTGTGTGTCATCAGCAGAGTAAGAGGGATTTTTGAGTTATCCAGGGTAATGAGAACGGCTGTTACTGGTTTTAAACGTAAGCCAGACCTGCACGGAACCAGCCCTGCATCCCCCAGTACACCCTGGTCCAGGACAATGGCAATCGCTCTTCCCAGAATCACTCTCAGTCCAATTTATATCACCAAGTAGGAGAAACACATTAAAAAGCAGTGGCTTTCAGTGGCTGCAGACCTGCTCAGCTCTGCGCCCTTCAAGTGGTTTGTGGATACTGAAGAACTTTGTGCATGTACTTATAATTCATGCACATGATAAGTTAAGTGTCCATATTTATAAAACATAAGGGCTCTTTTTATTGCACAGTATACAAAAATGTTTACTGTATATGTCTCTCTATTGATCTAGAATCACTGTATTTCCTTTCTTAGGATTTTAAGTCTCTCATTCAGTTGAGGCAAAAATAATGTATTTTTCCTGTGCAAAAAGGCATTAAATTGCCAGTAAAGTTGTGTTGCTGATGCTAGAGACTCCAAGAAATGTCTATGTGTGCCTGGAGCCAGCACTCACAAGCCTGGTAAGGAAGCAATGACAGTATTTAGCTGTGCAGCATTTCCTGAGGTGAGGGTGAGTTCCAGCTTCCCACCTGAAGTGCCACCTTATCAGATCTGAGACTCATTAGCCACAGGGACAAACTTACCAGCCTGGACAAAATTTTTGGAAGAAGAGTTGGTTAAGTATCATTCTATGCACAGGCTGAATTGGTGGACTCTTTTACATGCTGGGAATCTCCCTTCCAGGAAAATCCTTGGATTTAACTAAGAGAGGTGACAGATGTCTTTTGATTTTAAGGAGGATATGAGGGAAATGCAAATTGGAGAACTCTTTCAGAAAAGCATCAGATATATGATGGTGCTCTTCAAGTCCTGTCTTGCATCCTAAATGTAGCTTAAAGGTTAACAAAATCCGCAGACAGCCACACTGGGAGTGCTGAATCACTGCATTTTACACAGTTCTTCACACTAGGAAGCCTGGATGGTTCCCAAGAACGAGCAATCTGGAAATAAAAATGTGTCTGATCAATAAAATGAAATGGCTTGAAGAAATTTCAGTTTAGTTCACTGTAAGTCCTAATTGGCTTTGTGTGTGTCAGAGATGACCTTGCCCTTCGCAGCTCTTACAGTGCATGCAGGGATGCTCTCGACAGACCAAAAGACACCAACCACAGGAAGAACCAGCAGTGGGAAGGGTGGCAAGAATGGAAAAGTGCCCCAGTGGCACCTGAGATTTTCATGGCCTGCTTGGGCCAGAAGGCTGTAACATCAACTCTCTCTACATCAGACATGGACTAATACCTGTTTGCATCCCTATGTGCCACCTTCTTGTTTTTTATCAAAGATAGGAAATATAGACATACTTACCACTAACATGGGTGGGATAATAAAAAGACAACGATGTGGCGGTGTGCCTTGGCCCGCTTGGGGTCCGCCTCCTGTCCCTCCAAGTTCTGTTATCCAATGGGCAGGTGGATCCGCCCAGAGGGACGGACAGTAGGCGGATCCTTGGCCAGAAGGCCTTCCTTCTTATGTCACTCTAAGCCCGTCTCCTCCCACAATTCTAGAAAGTTCTGTTCTTTCCAGTTTATGATTGGCTCCCTTGGGTTGTCTCCTCCCTTCTGGTTCTGTAGTTGGTTGTTTGTACCTTAGTTCCTCCCCTTTTGTTTCTTCCTATTGGACATTGCTGTAAACCCCTCCCCTTTTTCTGTGCCTTAAAACCTTGTGTTCGTTCCGTTGTCCTTTGAGATTCTCGCCCCCATCATGATTGGAAAATAAATGCTTCAGTCTGCTTTAAAGAGAATCTCCCTTCTCTCGGTCCTTTGTCTCCACCTCCTCGCCGCTTTTCCAACGACCGCAGCTCGACCCGTTCCACGGCGGTGCGTCCTTAATTATTGAGACATTCGGTCTTTGGCCGCGATTGCAGTCTCCCGACAAGGCCACCGGGCGGCCCAGGGGTCAGGCGACTGCAGGGTGGCGCCCAACGTGGGGCCCTCTGGACATCTGGACTCTTGACCAGCACTAACCAGAGGGCTGAAAGCGCGACCAAGGACTTTGTCATCTTCTCCCCTTGGATTTTGACAGCGCGCGCCGCGTTGGCGGTTCCACTGCTCCCAGTTGTAGCACGCTGCTTTTTGCGCGGTAGTGCTCCTGGGAGCGCCTGCGAGAAGAACGAGCCGGCAACCCTCATAACCCCGGTGAGGATCGGCTCTGGGCGGAGGACCTGACCCAAGGGCTTTTGTTTCCCGGATCGACTTCTTTGTTTAGGTAAGTCCCCAGTTGATTTTTTCTATTAGGGGGCCATTGAGTCCGGGACCCTTTTTGTTTCGTTTCTCCTTTTACCTTGGGCCAGGGTGGATAAAGGGCGTGCGGTTTTCTTAATTCGGACTAAACGGTTAATCTTTTACTTAACGGGGCTTCATTTACTGCACGCCCCTCGAGAGAAGCTAGTTTTTCCAAGTTTTAATCCCCTTTTATGATAAGTTTCCTTTCTTAAAACCTTTATTTCTGCTATAATCTTTTCATTTAATGGTGGAGAAAGTCACCGGGTCGCGCCCCTGGTGAAACATGGCGGGATGCATTTTTAAGTATTTAGATCCTCCTTGTTGGTTCTATTCCAGCAAGGGAATTTACCTCCCTTGCCGAGAAGGAGGATCAACTGGTTTAACAGTACTTAAGTTTTGTAAAGTTTAGTTGTTATAATCAAATTTGTTTTCCTCTATCTCTTCAGTTTGAACCCAAGACTACTTGAGTGCATTTTGTTTGTAATATTTACGTTACTGAAATTTAAGAAAGTTCTCTTTGTTTTGACCCAGTTCCTCCTTTCCCCTTTTCCCTTTCCCCATTTTTCCTCGTCCCCCAACCTTCAGGAGGGGGCAGAGAGAGTGTAAAAAGCCAAAGAGCTCAGGGCTGCTACCGTCTCCCTGACACTCTCTCTGTCTCTTCCAGCCCAGCCTGGGGAGACCTGGCCAGTCTCCTCCGGGCACTCCCTCAGTTGCCTTTCCTTATCCCTCTTTCCCCGTTCATAACTTCACAGCAAAAATTCTCTGAAAGGCAGACTAGAAGCAAAATTTCTCTTCTTTTCGTTCCCCCAAAATGGCCGTCACCATGTGGCGTGCCCAACCCCTTCGTTTCCTTCTCCTTTTCCTTTCCCCCCCGTAAAATGGCGGCAACCGCGTGGTCGGTCCCGCCGCAATCCTTTCTTTCTCCCCAGTTTCACACTCACTTTCTCAGTCCCCACAGAGTGGAGACAAAAAAGGGAAGCCAGTTTGAAAATTTATTAACTGTCTTTTCATTTATCCTGAGTTAAAGGCAAGCAGCTACCTCACTTGCACAGTAACTACAGCCTTGATAGTGACAACCACCGAAGCCTTAACAAGCGGCTTGCACTTGGGAAAAGAAATCAAGTCCCAGACAAGTACATTCCACAGTAAAAACGCAGACTGAAAAAGCGGCAACGCGTTTTGTGTGGACAGCTGCGGGGACCAACGTGCTTTAACAACGAATTTTAATGGCAAACTTTGTATTCATTTCCGTGTTTATTTTTTGTTATTCTTTCACCTTTCTTGCTTTTAATAATGTTTTGTTTATTTGCCTTTTTAGTAAAGTTATATGTAGTTTCATAATAAGTTAGTTTTCCTCTCCCTTTAATATAGCCAAGTTTGTTTAAAAAATACAATTTAGTGCCTGACGTTTATAAATATGTTTTAAGTAAACAATGCTTAACGGGCTGGTTTTTTATAAAGCTTCAATTTAAAACTATGATATGCCTGTTTAAGTGTTCAAACTTGTAAAGTTCTGTTTAAAATAATAACACAATTTAAGCTATGCTTAGGAATCATGTTTTCACTATTTGTTAATTTAAGCTACCCCTAATTTCTGCTAAATCCTTCAGTGTTCTACTATATCAACTTTATTATTGCTGCGTATATACTTTACTTTAGAAAACGATTCTGTTTAAATATGTTTGTATAGTTTGCCACTTATTAATTGTGTAAATTTGTGTTGTCCCATTAAGAAATTTTATATACATTCGGTTATGTTTAGTCGCTCCTCTTGTGTAGCCATGACGGTTGTTAAAGCCATGTTGTATACCACCTTGCATTTAGCTTTTTAGTTCGTTAATAGTTGATTTAGTAAGACAAAATCCCCTCTACTCTTAATTTGCCTTTCTTAAATTTGCTTCATTAAGTTGTTTGTTTTCACGTATTCTAACTTTTAAATCTATTGTGTTGACAATTCGCCCTTTGTAATATTTCATTTAACAACGGACAAAGGAACAACCTAAGTTAAACGTAACGTTAAGTAGACACCGTTTGTAAATTTAAGTTTACCTAAACTGTATTGTGCTTTTAGTGTTAAATTTATTTCTAGTAAGTCTATTTCCTTTTGCTAAAACATTTCCAAGTAACTTCCGTAATTTGTCTCATTGTTCCAATTTTATCTTGCTTCATGCATTTTTGTTTAATTCAGTTAATTTGCTTGCTACAGAGCTAAAAGCAGGAGATAATCCAATTCAAAATTTATTTTATTTGCTAATTTGCTTAAGTGATTAGCCCAACTTTATTCCACTTCAATCTTTACCATGTTAATTGTCCCTACCTTACTCTGTTCCAAAAAAATTTTTTTCGTTTAAGTAAATAAAAACGGGGGAGATGTGGCGGTGCGCCTTGGCCCGCTTGGGGTCCGCCTCCTGTCCCTCCAAGTTCTGTTATCCAATGGGCAGGTGGATCCGCCCAGAGGGACAGACGGTAGGCGGATCCTTGGCCAGAAGGCCTTCCTTCTTATGTCACTCTAAGCCCGTCTCCTCCCACAATTCTAGAAAGTTCTGTTCTTTCCAGTTTATGATTGGCTCCCTTGGGTTGTCTCCTCCCTTCTGGTTCTGTAGTTGGTTGTTTGTACCTTAGTTCCTCCCCTTTTGTTTCTTCCTATTGGACATTGCTGTAAACCCCTCCCCTTTTTCTGTGCCTTAAAACCTTGTGTTCGTTCCGTTGTCCTTTGAGATTCTCGCCCCCATCATGATTGGAAAATAAATGCTTCAGTCTGCTTTAAAGAGAATCTCCCTTCTCTCGGTCCTTTGTCTCCACCTCCTCGCCGCTTTTCCAACGACCGCAGCTCGACCCGTTCCACGGCGGTGCGTCCTTAATTATTGAGACATTCGGTCTTTGGCCGCGATTGCAGTCTCCCGACAAGGCCACCGGGCGGCCCAGGGGTCAGGCGACTGCACAACTATAAGTGTTCAAACAGCATGAGCTATTTAAATAGGGAAGTTAAACAAAATCCATCCCAACTGGCTTTCTAGTGTCATCCCCATAATGTAAAAATAATTTTATTTTACTTACAGAATGTTAAAATCTCCAGAGGAATTGCTCCTCTCTTCTCAGCAACATATGTAGACAGAATAAACTTCAGAGGTTTTATGAAGGTGAGTCAACGGAGACAGCACAGCCGAGTCCAGGCATCTTCCACAAGTGCTCCAGTCCCCTTCAGCACACACACCTGCCCTTTCATCAGTATCATAAGAAAATCAGGGAAATTCGCAGAGCAAAACATGTTATGAGCCCTCACAGAGGGAACTGGAAACTCAGTAGGTTTTAACACATTGTTTGGCTTCAAAGAGTCAGGTTTGAATGGGATTTCCCGCAATGCCCAGAAGTATCCCCAAAGATATGTTTTGAACCTCTCTGCCACAGGACAAGCCAAAGCTTCCAGGAGGTTTCCCTTCCCTTGCCACATGGATTTGAGCTGACAAGGGAAGTTTGCTTCTCTGAGAACATGCAGCACTGCCAGGCTTTCTTTCACTGCCATTTTTTAAAGTCTGCATATTCCATTACCTACATTTTGTAAACTAGCACTGATAACTCTCTCTGAGCTAAAATGTGACATTTCTCCCTTGTAATGAGAAAATTGCACCCTTGTCCACTTAAAAATTCTAATAATACAAATCCAAAATGAATTTTGCATATTTAAACACTTTTAAATAAAAACACTTGATGTTAGTGAGGAGCAAACGATGATTCTTTGGAGAAGAGCAGAAGAGAACAGTTCTGCTGTTCACGCTTCCACTGCTGCAGGAAAAGTGTTTGGGATGTGGAGTGCTGATGATCCATCCCAGGGCCGCAGGCAGCCCCATAACCTGGGGGACCCAAATAATGATTATTTTTCCACCTATATGTACTCTTTGTTTGAGCAACTGCTCTGACTTACCACAAAAGACATCGCATGATAGGGTATCTGTCAACATCCATCCTGACACAGATACTGGACTGTGCCATGGACTGATCCTGGGGTTTCTAGAGCTGGAAGTGCAAACCAGAGTCCAGTGGATCCATAAAAATGTTGCATCCGGGGGCAGCTAGTAGGATTTCTTAAAAGGCGTGGAAATACGGAGACTTCATTAGCACAAGCAAGTGTCTCCAGAGCCACTGCAAAGCTCAACCGACCTCAAGGTCACACCTTATTCCCACTGTAAGAGCTGCAAAACCAGAGCCTTCAATCAAGCACTTTTCACAGGGACTCTACAACGTCTGCAGGAAGGCAATTGGTGCCAGCCTGAAGGCTTTTATTCAATTTGACAACACAATGGTCATAGCTATGAGACTTGCCAAGCCTTGGGAACATGGAATTGTCAACAAAGGGATGGAGATATCTTTTATTTGAAGTCTTCTCTTCTGTCCCCTCCAAAAAGTATTCTATAACTCTAGCAACATTTCTACAACTCTAGCAATGTTTTTATAACTCTAGCAATAAATTCTTAAGCCTCCAAGGGCAAAAATGGAAACTAGTGACAAGTCATGGTGCCTGGGGTGATGATATGCTACTGTATAATCTTGCAGTGCTATGGTAAATAACTAGTGACATTTTCTAGTAATGTTCTTATTGCTTTATCAGAATAAACATTAGAGAATACATCACATTCCTTTGTGTTTCTCAATTCCTACTAAACTCCTGGCTGCTTCAATGCAGCCTCTGTATGCAGCTTGACTGCGGACTGGTGAGCTGTGACTTTCTGCAGTACAATATTATCATTTCTCAAGTCCTGTTCAACTCCAGCTGTAACTTTTCATGGGCAAAGATGGATGCCGTGAGCAAAATCCAGGCTCAGGCAAAATTTATCTCAATTTATCTCAATTTATCCTGGATAGAAAAAGTAACTGAGGGTACCTTACTGAAAGCAAAATATACTGCTTGAATTAATTTACAGTAAGTAATAAAATACAGCAGGGAGAGGCCATTTACTGTAGGGGAAGAATGTTATATATGATGTCGGTAATTCCCTTTAAAGCGATGCTATTAAGCAAGCATAAAGGTGATAATCACCTTTTTTTAGGCATTAATGTTACATTTGTAAGCCAGTTGGTACGTGACATCTACCAATACAAAACAGCCACTTTTAATTTCTTCCAGAAAAAGCTGTATATGTTTTATGCCACTTCCAGGACTGGCAGCTCTTACAGCAATGTGAAGGGTGAAGGCAGGCCTGTGGCTCTCATCAAGACAAAGAGCACTATCCCAAGGACCAGGTTACAAACACTAAAAAGACAAATGTCTTACCTAATCCATGGAGGAACTGCTGAGGTCAGACTAGGAATAAAATCAGTCAGCACACAGACTCATCTTCATCCCAGCACTGCAGAAACCCAACAAGAACTCCGTCACAGACATTGAAGCCAGCCCTGGCCAGCCAGCAGAATCTTAGTGCAGATCCAGACTATTTTTGCACAGATTAAGAAGGGAATAATTTCACACAATGAGGCTTCTGTAGATGTTTCACACACATTGGTTATTTGCAATTCAAAGCTGGTTTTGGAGGCTTGGGTTGACTTTGGGGTCCTCTACCCAAAAAATCACAGTCCAATTCCTTCTTCACTCCATTTGCCCTGAGTCCTTCCTAGTCCTGGAGGTCACTTGGATCCCTTTCTCCACATTTCTGCCATGGATTTATAGCTTTTTTTTAAATATGTGCACTGGGAATTACACAGAATATTCTTGCACACCACCAGCAGCATTTCCCTGTCACCACAGGAATCACATTGCCTGCTGCAGACAGATAAGCTAGGTCTGAACTCCTGTGATTTCAAAAGCTCTTCTGATACCTGGTACCATCTGTGGAGCTGCAGATCCCAGAGGCAGGTGATTACAGTGAGAACCTCAGCATCTCCTTTGCTTCCCCAAAAGGCTCAGAATAAAGACTAAGTGTGTGCATTTTGAAGACTTAAATCCTAAAAGGAAACAAAAAAAAAAAAACAAACAAAACCCCACTAGTTATATTACTTTCTACATATCTCATGATTTTAAGTCAATATCATGATACCATGATTGCATTTTGGCTTGGCAAGCAGACTCAGAGCAGAATTA
Organism: Ifrita kowaldi; assembly: GCA_013398055.1. Lineage (NCBI taxonomy): Eukaryota > Metazoa > Chordata > Aves > Passeriformes > Cinclosomatidae > Ifrita > Ifrita kowaldi. The sequence goes on along the minus strand of VZRS01003910.1, from coordinate 64,273 downwards.
CCCTATTACCCCCTACAAACCCTGGGCAGGGAGCTCTTCCAATATAGGCTTGATCCTTCTGTCTCTGCACAAGCAAATGCTGATGCGTTTCAGAGACCTGCTGACTTTAACGCATTTAAACCAGTAGCTCCTTTGCCCATCAAGAAGTTGGGCTTTGGCTGTACAGAGAAGAGAGAACCTTCACTCTCCAGGCAAGGCATTCCTGTTCATCCCAGTTTCTGTAAGCACATTATAAAACTTGCTTTTACAGTTATACTCCCCTCATCAAAGCAGAAGCATCCTTATTTGATTATTTAGAAAAGCCTATAATTACCAGGGTCTAATTTATTAACAAGATGGGCAATTTAAACACCATCTTTGGAGATAATGAATTGTGCTAACTCTGAGACTGAGGGAACACCAACACCATGGGAACTGTCACCAACAAAAGCCATGATACTGCAAAGACACGGTTTGCCCGCCTGCTGGAAATGCCCAACGCATTCAATCTCTTAAAATGGAAACAGGACAGATATTACTCAGGCTGCATGTGATGCTGACAGAGAACAAAAGTGCAGTTTGTGGGTTGCCACAGCACTTGCCTTTGGGTGCTGCTGCAGCTGTACATGGCTGTGGCATTGACATCCCAGAGCGTCCCAGAGGCAAAGCAGAATGGATTCACTGGAAACTCCATACGTGTTGAAGACAACTGCTCTCTCCAGGCACTTTCCAGAAGTATATTCATTCTTCAGAGGCCTATTAGAAAAATGGTGAAAAAGGAGAAAACAGTTTGGTCTGTTCTGCCTTTCCTGCTGGTATAAGGCTGTTCACTGGTAATGCTGCACACTGAGCAAGATATATAAAGTGGGGCTCTTTCTGTAGAGCCCCAGGAACGGCAAACAACCCATCTCTGCTCCCCATAAAGAGTGTTTCTTTTCCAACGAGAGAGAAACCTCAGAGGCTACCAGCAAGGGAAGGGGCCAGTTTGCAGGAACTGTCTGCAGTGCCCCTGTTCAGCAGGACCTCAGAGACAAGTGCCAACCACCATTGGCATAGACTCTTCCCTGCACAAAAAAATTGCTGCTAGTGGAATAAGCAGAGGGTTGAAAAAGGTGTATTTAACTTTAGGGCCCTGAGAGCAGGATTTCAAGGGATGCTGCAAGACAAGCAGAGGTTTTGGAGGATGCAGGAGCATCCCAGCACTGGTGTAAGGGCAGCCTCTTCTTGCAGGGCCCAGGGAGATGTGCTGCCCCATAATACATCCCAACACTTGGAAAAGGCAGCATGAGAAGTGAGGAAAGCCTTATTTTCTGCTGACAGAAATACTTCTGCCTCTTAGCTGAGAAGCAGAAATGCTGCCCTGAAATTTTTCCTGTTCCGGAGCACCAGACAGCAGCTACATGCAAACCAGGCTTCTCCATTAAAGTATCTCCAGATACTTTAATGAGGAGGTCAGTGCATTTTGCATTGAGGGATTTGGGATTTGTACATTAACTGGAGTGGCATGTGTTAGAAGGACATGTGAATTAATGACACTATTTATAACCCATCTCATTATCACACACAGCTTGATGCTTCAGCCAGCCACTAATTCTCTTAACAAATTTCTTTTGCTGGAACTAAAACTGCTTTGTTTCAGCTGTGATCAGTTAGAAGAATGCTGCTGTTGTTATTGTTTGTTTTAATGTAAACAGCCCTTTTCAAAGGAAGGCTCCATGACTGCATGGTTTAACTCAGCCCTGAGTCCAGGTCTCAGATACAAATATATTCATGTTGAGGCTGATAAATGAACAATGAACAAATTATATGCTTGAATCCCCTCTGTTTTATTTTTGATCTCTAATATTAGATTGCTGTAATTGTTTTGAAGCTCCTTGTGTGCACATCACCAATGCATATGTTGCTACAGAAATGTAAAATTCAACACCTTGTCCCTTAAATTTTAAAAGAAATGTGCCCTTCCTTTTATTTATGTCCTAGTCTTTGAAACAAACAAGAAAAGAAACTATCATCTGATAAATATTAAACACTTGTATATGATTCCAGCCTTTTTACCTCCGAGGCTGTAGCATGGCACTGGCCTTTTGACTCTTAAAGCTGAAAGAGGACACTGAATTCTAATTGTGTTTCTATAGAAAACAAGTTAAAAGGCACATTTTTGTTGTTGTTCTATATATCTATTCTTTTATAAGTGTTTTAAGAATCCAGAAACATAAGGGAGAGTTATAAGGAAATCAAATCCTCGTCTTAAACACAGACATCCAAGAGTAAAATCCATTCTTCCTCCTTTTCCCTGCCAGAATAAATCACAATTTGCAAGGTTGGCTGCCTGGGGGCAACCTCTCTGACCTGTCTTCAGTTTCCTCCCACATTTGGAAATGATGACTTTTGAAGCAAAGAATAGAAAGCGTAGGTGCATCTGCTATGGGCTAATTAATACTTGCCCACGAACCAGGGTGGATTTCTACTCCTCCTGTGTTCTTTGAGCTGGTTCTGACAGCCCTGGTGTCAGTACAGAAGAAGTGTCACCTCCCCATGTTTCTTTTTACCAGACCCTCAGGGATGTGCAGAGCATGGTGTTTCATCACTCTTGAGATGGATGTCTTCATCTGCCCCTAAGTGATCAGGAACAGAGAGGAGAGACCACATGCTGGTGGAGAAAGAGCAGAGCTGAGGGTGGAGGAAGCTTCTGCTCAGCAATGAGTGATGCTTTTTCTGTGCCTGAGAAAATAAACACAGGGAATCAAGTAGCTCTAAACAGAAGTCGCAATAATGTGACTGCTCAGGCATCAGAATTGTTTTAGTGATGGGAATGAAAAGGAATCCATTATAACTGACAATAGCGTTAATAAAGATCCATTTCCAGAGGTCTGGAGAAGTGGAAAGGGCTGTAATCACAGCAGCGCTCCCCACTCTCCTCTTTTCCAACGGGATGAAAGCAGAGCTCCTAACTTGCTGCAACTGCTAAGACAGAGCAGAAGAAGACCCCAGGAGGATGAATCCCAACACTGCCCCATGCAAGGAAGGTGCCAAGTCACTAGTGATGGGGCCCGAGTTCCCCCAGTGCCTCTGTGCTCACCAGTCTACTCATAGCCAGCTCAATCTAAAGGAAGCACAGGAGAGAGTTCTTGCCTTATGGGTGGGAAACCTTCGCTGGAAGGTATTTTTAGAAGTCTCTCCCAGCAGCCTCTACATGCAGGGGCAGTGCTTAATTAGCAGCAGGCAGTGCCACCATCAGGTGGCAAATCTACTGCCTTGCAGATTATTCTCCATCACTGCTGCACGACTGGGAATCATCTCTGCAAAGCCCTGCCCTGAAACCAGCACATCTTGGTTACATCTCAGAAGCATCATTTCCTTCACACACACCAATTTCCAGACTACTCAGGGCTTAGCAAGAAGAGGGATAAGCATATGATGCATTGTGGGGAGGGTAGGAGTTGATTTACACCTGTTCTCTTGCCATGAGACTTCCAGGATGGAGCACGGAGGATGAGGATTTAACAATGCATGTCATTAGGCTAAAATGTTATGGACAAAGAGGACCCCACTAAAACCCAGTCAAAAGATGGCCTTTTACTAGTCAAAGGACAGCCTTTTGCAGGACTTTCAGAGATCTTCGCTCCCAGTGAGCTGTTCCAGACATCTTCCCCCACAATGAGCCATTGCTGTGAGCTAATCTGTTGTGTTAATTTGATGCAGCAGAATGCGAATAGATTGCAATCCATTCTTGCTAAAAACAAGTGTTTGCTGGTGACTATTTGCATGGAGGGAAGTCTTTTAGGCACATTTATACCCCTCCTTCTCTCCATCCAGACTGGCCAGGCAGTTTTCTTCCAGATGACTCAATGTGCACCTGTGTGACTAGGTCCAGAAGTGTGGCTGTAAACAAGTATGTGATGATTCTGTGGGTTTTTCTGCCTCTGGCTTCAGAAGAGCTATTGGTTCTTTTCTTGGGCCTGTGTAAGGCACAGCCTGACACCTTTCACAGGGTGACTTATCTAACTCAACTGGAGCAAGTCAGGGTCCTGCTGCTCCTCCTTGGCAGAGGAGGTATCTCTCCATCCAGCCATATTGGGAGCACCATCCCACTGATTAACCTGACAATGGACTTGCAGAGTAAAATAATGTTGTCTTCATACCTCCCCTACCAGAAGTAGCACAGCGTGTGTGCCATCATCTCCTGCTAACTCCTCTAAGGGCATGGAGCAGCCTGGTAACCATTTGAAAATCCATTTTTCCATTTCCACCTCCACCAGATCCCATTCCCTGGCCTCATGGCTTTCTCTCCCTGCATTTTCTCTGTGGCACAGTTTCCTGCTAAACACACTGAAAAGATCAAGTCTGTCTGTGTAGCCCAAAGACTTCCTTTTTGAGGCAGCAGTTACCAGTAAAGGCACTAACTGGTGCTGCTTCTCCAAGAGAACAGGGATAAACTGGAGAGTGGTACTGTTATGTGGTGTGCAGGGTAATAATTAGCAATAATTAAAGCACAAGCAAATACATAACAATATACCTCACAGTCTGACTCTGGTGTATTAGCCAAGTAATCTTGAAGGCAAAAACTCTCCCATTTTCTTCCAAATCAGGGGTCAAAATTCTGCTGCTGTACCTAAATGCAATGCCACTGAAACTGGAAAATATGTCACTTGGATCTAACTAAACATTGATTAGCTGCTCTGACCCCCAGTGTCCTCAAACACATAAAGTTGAAATCTCACTCCAAAGATTGTACCTAAGCAAAGTGTTTAGGTTCTGGAAAGCTGCGCTTTCCCCCTGAGCTCTGTAATGTAATTCTGAGAAGTTACTTTAAAATGAAGCCCTGAAGCCAGATTTGTCTGTCTCAGGTGCTGTACCCACTCCAGGTACACACTGCAATCCCAGCTGCCAAACTTCCTTGGCTTTGAGTGGCCCAAAAAGAGGGGGCAGTTGTCAATTTGGCCTCTGGGCACTGCCAGATTACACCCTACCAACACAAGACAGGGCTCTGAGGCACCCAACATCCATAAAGACAAAGCTGTAATGAAAACCTGTCACTCCAAATAGTCCAGGACCAAGACAGGATCTCCTCTCAGGGACTGCACCAGCGCAAAAGAACATCAGGAAAACGCTCCCTGCTTTGTTACAGCTCTTGCTTCTCCTTTAATGTAATTTTTGTCTAAAGAAGTTTCTGCCACAAGTCCTGTAGCTGTGGGATTTCAGAGAGACAAATCTGGCTGTGTTTGGGAAAATTTCCTGTTGTAATTTCTTGACCACAACTCCTCTGCAAATTGGTCCCAGAGCTAATTTCCCTTTCTCCAGCAAAAGCACTACCTTTTTTTTCAGCGTGAAGTAGCTTCAGTTTCCACCAAATTTTATTATATTTCATCTACTGCAACACCTGCTGTTACCAAGCTGCCCTCCATTACAAAGACAAGTGTAGATGGTCTTGTAGTCAAGCCAGAATTAATTATACCCAGGAAAATAACTAATTTTCAGTTCTTAGACACATATCTGTCCCTGTCAAGAGAAGGTCAAATACAGATTTCCCCTGTGCCAAATGCAACACTTTGTGAGTTAGGAGATTGTCTTCTATAAACATAAAATATTTTGAAGACATTTTAGCACTGACAGCCTGAGACGTCTGTATGTCAGTCAGGCTGAAATAGTTTGTTATAACTCAGTTTTCCTCCCCAGAGATTACCAGATGGTGCATGAGGATACCACCACCCGGATTTCTGTGTGACACAGTGACCTGCAGCAGTGGTCAGTTTCTGGGCCATCTTCAAGCATGTGTGTCCCCATGCAGTCATGGTCATTTGCTTCTACCCTGGCAGGACCTGCTCATTCTTGCTGTTTTCAAGATAAACAGGTTATAGTCAAAGAGCTTAACCACAGGCAACTATGACATCTTCACCTTGATATACGCTCTCTTTAGTTTCATGAACTTAGAACAATGAAGGCATCACTGGAGTTTGCAAAAATGTTCTGCATTAATTGAAGATAGAAAAATTATCTGTAGATAATATTTCTATGGATTTAATAATTGTTGTACTGAGATGCTCTTGAAAGCACTTTTAAACCACCACTGAAACACTTAGCAACAATTTTTCACAAATAGTATCTAGTTTAGCACCTATTTTTTATTAATAATACCTAGTTTCTTATAAATTAGAAACTACAATTTGAGTAACAAAATTTTTTCTAAAGTAAAAAGTATCATGAATATTACTGAGCACTTCATCAGTGAAAGCTTAAGTCTTCTTGGGAAGCTATCAAGTGTGTTAAAAAGAAAGGTAGAAATTGGAAGTTGTTGAATTTGCTGGCAAGGTGTCCCAGTTTACCAGAGACATGGGCATAGCCCACACAGATAAAGATGTCATCTAAAAACAATGGCTCCTGATGCTGCCCAGAGACCCGGGCTGTCTCTCTTCCATGGTGTGGTCAGCACACACAGGTGGGATTCTGGTCTCCTTCACCTGTCCTGCCACCATCCCAGGAAAGTGTGCGGAAACAATTAACAAGATATCAGGTGAAATAATTGTACCTTATGGATGCCACATATTCAGGAAAGCAAATAAGCAGCACTTGGGCTCTCATTTCCTCTGACTTAAACTCAGATTTTTCCAGACAGTGTATGGAATTGCAGTGGGGGGTTTAACAGGTAATTACCTCTCTCTATTTCCTACCATTCCTCTGCATTATAAGCATATTTAAAGGACACTTAGAAAAAGCAGCCACAACTTAAATTAAAACATAATATGAAAAGACAATGTTGGCAGGCTGTCTGGGAAAGTGATGCAGCACACTGGACAAAATGTGGCCTTTTCCTCCCCTGAGCTTTGCTCCTGGGTTTCTGGGCTTGCTTGTTTTTATCAGCTTTTCTTAGCTGCTGTGTCAGAAGAGGTGCTGCAGACACAGTGGGGTTGTTGCAGGGGAGCTGCCACCCCTCCCACCTGTGTGCAGGACACGGCAGCTCATCGGCAGTGACCCCAGTGTCTCTCCCCTGCCCTGGGACTTGGGGCTGAGCCCCCCAGCCAACCTTGCCTGTCCCCGAGCATCTCCCTGGTAGGAGGAAAATGTCAGATCTCTTATTCCTTAGCTCGGAATTTCTCTGTCTCAGTGGCTGATGTCATACCACAAGACAGAGGTGCAGAACAGCTTAGGAAAAGAAAACACAAACCCACACAGATGCAGCCCACATAGGCACCAAGAAAGGAGCAGTGTAGAAGCAACCAAAAGCCCTTGACACCAGGAAAATTTTGGTTTGGTTATAAATGAAACTGATGTAGCATTGCAACTACAAAAGGCATGCCAAGGGGAGCACAGCACTGCCCCAACATTGCTCCCTCCGCACCTTTGTCATTGAGACCACTCATGTGTTGGGCACCTCTGCCTCAACAGAAGGTTGCTTTTACTCTTCAGGCTAGGATTAGGGTCCAAAAAGCCACAAGGCCTAGAGCTCCAGGGACATTGCAACTAAGTAATAAGCTAAAAGCAAACCACAGAAGATGGGAGAAATTAAATTTTTTGGTGGGACCTGGCAGGTCACTGAAAAACTGCCATGTGAATAAATATGTATTATTTCCTCAAGTGGGGCCAAAGGTGCCCTGAAACTCCCCAATTAGTATGAAACTGGCTTTAATAATAATAAGCCTGCAAAAAGTAAAGATTAAAAATTTATTCTGAACTAAATGAAGCTATTAAAAGAACAGTTTTCTGCCATTAGAGATTTATGATACATAATATACTAATACAGCTGCCTTCTTTTGAATACACTAAATCACATTGCTCAGCCTCTGTGAACACCTTGAAGCTCTGATGCATCTCACCTTTGCTGCTCACTGCTGGACTCCGACACTGGAGGAACAATAAAAACACTTACTTTTTTCCAATTCTTTAAAGAATAAAAAGCTCACATTTCCCTAACTGAAACATTGTGAGAAAGTGTTGGAATGGATCATCACTGATTTCAAGATATTTTCTTTCTGCTGCTTTTCACAGAATTTTCCAAGCATAAAATTCCTTTAAAACATCTGTTATACAACATTCCACTATCAATTATGGAATATTTAGTATTACCTCGAATAATGATAAATAAAAAACAAACCATACAGTAAAAAAAAAACGTGTCAATCATTCCTCTTAAAGGAATCTAGAAAGAACTGGAGGCTGAGGAGACAACACTCAATTATAGGAACAAGTAAATAACAGAGAAGTACGGAATTATTCATGTTCTAGTAACTCTAGATGTCCTGTGATGTGCTCAGTTAGCATTAACAGGGTCCTGCTGGTCAGCAGGGGCTGTATTGGAGATAGGGAACTCCAAGCCCCCAGTGGACACCCAAGGCTTGGCTGCTGCACCCCTGGGAGACCCTGGTGTCCCTCTCAGTAGGGTGCTCGTCCCTCTTTGCACACCAGGCCATGGTTTACTGGGTGACACTGGTCCCACTGTCCCTCAGTTTACCCAGTCCCAGAAATCCCACTGGTATCAGCCCCACATTTGAGGTCCTTGGTAGAACTGCTGAGTAACAATCAGCACCAAAAGGAGCCACCAGGTTTTAAATACAGCAAGATATCGAATTTCTGGCCACACACATGGGCTGTGAATGCTTTGCTGCACTTCTGCACACCTCCAGTCCCTCTGCTCCCTTCAGTATTTTGAATATGATTCTGCGGCCATGTGGACAGGTAGGTTTTTGTATTTCTTTCTTTTCTGACACATTTTAATAACTGCACTCTTGGCTTTATCTAACACTGTGGATAATTCTACTAAAGACAAAAATAACCTTAAATTAAAAAACATTTTTAAAAAAAGAGGAAATAGTTTCCTGGTTAAGGTGCTTGCCACTTCATATAAATTCAGGACAGAGTCTACTTCCCTATAAAAGTTTCATGGTGTTCTCTGCTGGAAGGCTGACAAGACATTGAATTCCAAATTCAGGAAATGTTTGACTCTATGATGTGTTTATAAATAAATTTATTTCCCTTGAATGCAACCGAGCATCTCCCTGGCTTATTGCACAAGACAGTTGCATGTTAAGGATTATGCCTGTAGAATCAAATAGATTGACAACATCATTTAGGACCTATCTGAAAAGATTAATTGATTTAAATATATCTTACACAATTTGCCTTAATCTTCTGAGGAGAACCAGACCAACCTCACACCTTTGCTTTGCTCTAGAAACCTTACTGAAAGAGATGGGGGGAGAAGGAGTGCTTGTTTCATATAGTTAATTGAAAGCTTTGCATGTTCAGTAAATTACTATTCTTTGGACGGAAAATGTGAAATACTTATTGTCTCATTCCTCGTTGTCTAGTTCACTAATTGTTTTGCTTCTTTATGAATCAGCAGGGTGGCTGCAGCCCTCATGGTGGAACTTCCATGTCCCAATTTAACTGACCAGATCCCCACCATAATGCCTGCACTACACACAGGAAAGAGGCAAAATAAGTTTTGTATTTCCGGGAATTTGGTGCTGCTCTACACAACAAATCCCACAGATTTTTCTGGACAATGAGAGATGAGATGTGAGCCTTGCCAGGAGCTCAAGGATCTCCAAGGCAGGTGCAGCATTGTTCCCAGCAGGTTTCTCCATTTGGGTGCAGCAACTGGTCCATGGATGAAGCTGGAGAAGTCCAGAGCTGCCCATATAACTCTCACACAAATGACACTGCCATTTCCCACATTACCATTTTGTCTTTGAGCTCAAAATTGCACAGACAATTAATAAATTTAATTTAAAATATGACAATTTTTTCTCTCAGTAATACTTAGGAGGTTTTCCCTGCAATGTGCATTTTCCATCATACAGAGCTTTTCCAGGGGATTTTGGTGTTTGTTGGACAATACAGAAGTTCACAGCCAGCTCTGAGCTGCATCCCACCCTTGCACACCAGGTTCACTTTGGCTCCCAGTGACCATGAAAGTTCAGTAATGGCCTGGTGGAGTTATAGACCCTCAGGCTACCAATCTGCACCTACCAGGGTTCCCTGGCAGAGGCTCTGAGGACTGGCAAAACATCCCTCATTATGTTGCTCAGGTACTTTGTCACATCACCTGCCTGTGGAGCAGACAGCAAAAGCAACATTACACCACATTTTCAGGACAAACCAGCAAGAAGTACATTCAGCTGTAGCAGCAGAGGCATGTTGGTATGCAGAAACTCTCTCTTTGGCTTGAATTTGGGCCAAAAAACAGTATCTAACATCCCTACTGGGGTGGGAAATGGGATTTTAAATCTCAGAGTCTTCAGCCAAGTAATTGGACAATAAAATTCACATCCCCTCTCCCAATAGGTAGCCAGAGGCTTTTCAGTGATTTTTTCCTTGTAATACCTTTAATGAAAGCAGCATTTAAATGTAATAGCTTATCACCTATAGTTTGAACAGAACTTTAAACTGCACAGTGTTAAAATTAATTATATATTTAATTACTGCGTCCTTGTAGATACATTATGGTCACATTTATATCTACCTACAAAAATGACAAGTTGGCCATAAAAAACAATGAGGTGCAAAGACTTACAAGGACAGCATCTTTTAGAATCAAAGCATGTTATGTGGCTGTTCCAGTACAAATGCCTGAAAGTTTAGTGCCACAATTTCTCTGCTATATAGTTATCATGTAAATATTTGTGTCTGTAGAAACAGTAATGTTCTTGCAAGGACACAATTTGTACAACATTTATATATAATTTGGCATCAAAATAAACAGCCCCCTTTTGCTTTCCATTCAGATCTGGCATAAAGCCACAAATTTGCTCCAGACTTGTACTGCAAGCAGGAATTTTGCCCACTCCTTTTATAAGGCAGCTAATTTGCCAGTATTGTATTTTTGTTCTGTGCCAACTAATTTGGATTCAATAGATTGGATTTAAAGGTCAAAAAGTCAAGAAAATCGACTGGCTGAAGATGATGAAATACTTTTTCAAAACTGATTTAAGATAATTGAAACAGCTCAGAGAAGCCATGGAGCATTTTATGAAATCTGTATTTCATAGAAGGTAAAATTGAATCTAGGTGCCAGCAACAGCCTGACACTGGTCTTAGCATGCCTGCCTCAAATCAGTGTTTTCATCAAAAACTATTTTACTTCTGGCAATGCTCAATGATCAAGGGAAAAAAAAAAAAAAGAAAAAAAAAATTACATCTGCACCCTGAGGTCCACAAAACCAGACACCAGGAAAAGAGCAAAGAACCAAACAGCTTTCCTGACCCAAGCCACAAATCTGACTGTCTGGAATCTACCTGTAGCCAGATGTCAGATTGCACACAAGCCTCTTCTCCAGCATAGCAATGATGAATCAAAGTCTGGGATCCAAGCAGCCTGGAAAGAGCAGTTTTCTTTCATTAGAACCCAATTATGTGTGCAGCCTTTCTCAACAACCCAACACAACTTCTCTTTCTGCTGTGGTGAGGACAGTGAACGTGTATTTCTACTGCAATAGAAGTTATGAAGACAAGCAAAAAGGCTTTCTAACCTGGGGTGATACAAGGGGAATTACTAACTCCACATGGTAGGCAGCAACAGCAGAGCTTGGAGTAACTCTTCATTTTGATGGGTCTGTGGCAGGATGACAAAGGCCCTGACTAGGAGTCCTGGTAATGTGAAGAGGACTTATAAAGGACAAAGGAAATGGGCCTTGGAGTCAGACTGAAGTCACTGCACATGAACAGGGCTAATTAGTGCTTATTGCAACTTTGTGGCACAGAAAGTCATACTCTTGTGAGGAAGTAAATCAGCAATTCCCTTCACAGGCTGGCAACCCATCTGGGACAAAAGCTGAAACCTCAGTGAGTTGTTCATCCTGAAAAGCAGCCAGTCTGTGGCTCCTGCAGTTTTTCAGAAAAAGGTGCTGCATCTCATTGTGCTCTTCTTGTACCACAAAGTGCTCTCTGGGTGTGAGATGAGAAAAATGCCATCCCACCTGCCATCCTCAAACACTGCCTTTCAGTGAGCTAGGATCTGCAAGCCCCCAGGGCACTGATAACCCCTCACCTCACCCTTCTGCACAAGCACTGCAAGGGCAGCTTTTTATCCTGTGCTGAGGGACACAGGGCCACCAGGCTGCTCAGTCCTGGGCATGTTATTTGTATGGAAAATTCCTCCTGGTTTGCTCTTGTAAGGCATCTCTGACCTGGGCAGACCCCTCAGGCTGAGCATGCCATGCAGATCTCAAGTGCTCTTGTGCTGAGCAGAGTGAAGGGCCCACAAGTGCTGAGAGCCATCAGACCAGCTGGGAACACCAGCAGTACCATGTGAGCCTAAAGGACAGACCTGCAGAATCATGGGAAACAGGGCTGGGAAGCACTTCACAGGTCCAGTTCATACATTTTCTTGTCTAGGGCAGGAACAGGTGAACCTCTGCCTATGAGATATGCTTCATCTGTCCTCAACCACCTCCTCAGACTACTCAAGTATTATATCGCTCACTAGGAAGTTTTTACAGCTGTCTGGTTATCACTGTCCCTTCACAGCTCACCTGCAGCCTCTTGCCTTCTCTTCTTCGCTGATGCCGAAAGTCTTCTGTGCCACATTTAGTGTATATGCTCCTGGGAGGGGTCCTGAGGGTTGGATATATATACCCAGGGAACAGAAGCAGAGCCCACTTTGCCAGAACCCCATGACAGCAGAGAGGCTGCTCAGCCAGGGACAGGGGAGGAAGATGAGGGGTTCTGCCACTGAAGAAGCAATGACCCAGAGCAAGGCACACAAAGGGTCACAGTCAGCATCGGTTCTGATCCCAGGACAGGGAAATGAGAGGCACCTGCTAAACACTTTGTGGGTTTGTAGTTATGTAACACAGACCCAAGGAAGGCCCATTTCTGTAGAAATTTGTGCTAATATAATCTAGAAATGCTGTTTTCCCAGCACTGCTGGCAGAGCCCTGCAGTGCCATGGTTGCAGAATCATGCATCAAATGCTACTGCATCATTCCTCCATTCCATCACCAGCACAAACATCCATGCTAAGCAGGATTGCCAGCCCAGAATAATGCCAGAGACTGTGATGACCATCTGCTAACCTGTCACATGCACCACAGTTAATGTGTTTTGTGCAAATCTCACATATACAGAAGTGTTGCAGCCAAAGGTTTTTCAGCAGTTCAGTAGTATAAATGTATCTGCTCCAGTCCAAAAGCCCACACACAGAGGGAAATTAAAGACATTACACCTAACAGCAGAAGATATCTTCTTGTTTCTAGTGACAGCTCAATAAATGTTACCCAGAGAAGATGATCTAGGTTTTTCACGGTGGTGGAGAGCTGTTCTAGACAATTATCATACCAAGAAAGTAAATGTATTTAGAGTCCTTTGTTTTCTGTATAGAGACATGCAATCATTTAGATTGGAAACGACTTTTAAGATTATCAAGTCCAACCCAGAATATAATATTTTCCGTGTTCCTTTACCATGTCCCTGAGTCCCACTATATATCACACACTGGGGACAAATTAAAAGCTGTTCTATATGGTTGGAAGTAGTCCTGAATGTATTTGTACACGTATACACCTATACTGAGAGTCTTTGCTTGGAGGGACCCTGTTTCAAATTCTGCCTGTAAGAGGCAGGTAGGTTTTGGTAAATCATAGAAGAGCTTGGATTCAGCCACTGAACAGCAACACAGAAGGTTGAAGGTCCCAAGAAGGCTGAATCCAGTCACACAGCCAGCTGAGGCACTGCACTATAGCTATCCTGCGCCCAAAACCCCATCCTGGCAGCACTCAGCATAACATCCACCAGGAAATTCCAGCATTCCCTCTTCCAGGAGTCTCCAGGTGCTAAATGGCACCATGGATCTGAATTCAAGGTGGGAATTCCCATCTCATCTCCATCACTGGCATCCTACTAGAATTACTTTAAGCTTTGTCCTTGGGGGGAAACTTGCATTATGCATAGCAAGAATTTCTCCATCCATTTTCCAGAATGCATTATCACTCTCAATAAGGGCTTTCCAAGTCACCAGTCTCATTGGAAAGGAAGGTGAGCTGACCCATGGATGCTGCAGCTCCAAAGTTGCTTTGCTAGAAACACCATCCAAGAGGCACAAGGGGTTAGGAAGGCTGAGTACAGACCCCTGGGTGACATGCACTGGACTGACCCTGTCCCTCAGGCCATCTGTCTCATGCCCATTACTGCTAAGTGCATTGAGCACCTACAGGGAGCTGCAAAGGCAAGGGGAAAGGAGACTACATCTTTGTGGAGGTATCAGGGACAAAGTCAAGAAACAGTAGATCTCCAAAGATCTCTTGGCATTTCCCAAATCCAACACCGTAAGATCAAATTTAGCATATTACAGTTTCCTTGAAATGGGTAGCAGGATAAGAGGATGTTTAGGGCCCAGTAGAATAGACACGGAGAAAAAGCCACTGAAAGCTTTGCAGGACATACTCTAGAAGTGTATATGCATACACTAAAGCAAAATGCATTACCCTATTTCACCTTCCGTACTGTAATAGCAAATTTTTTATTTCGCTATTGGATGTGCAAATGTGGCAGGAAGTCTGAACCCAGACTCATGGGGGCTATTTTTATAGCTTGTAGAATCAGAGAAAAATACCTCCCAGAGACACAAGGCAATGTAATCAGCCATGGCCAGCAGTTGGCTGCTCCCTTAACAAGCAGACATCTTATCCATGTGTCCAAAAAGGCCACTCCAAGTACAGCTCTGTTCCCATTGTGTTCTAATCCCTCCCCACACTGAATGCCAAAAATATTTATGCCTGCTGTATTACATTACAAATTTATATTTCTGAAAATTAATGAGTTATGACATGACACCAGGCATGATAATTGAACCTCAGGGCCCAGTCCTGTTGAAGTTGGTTTAGAGCTGTCTTACTTTTGGGTTAGAATAACCTCCAGATGGCATTGGGGATGTTAAAAACAAAGAGGCATCCAAGCCTATAGACTGACCTTCCACCAAGGGGTATGTCTAATTATACATCCACTTTGCTTTTCCCTGCAATGTATTGGAAGCAATTATTTTAAATAGATTAAGGATGTCAGTGAGGTTCAATTTGCGTCTCTGTCTATCAGCTGTGCAATATGAGCACGTACAAAGTCTTAGCCATGGATGTGGATATGTCCTGAAGTTTTATTCTGACATCTGTGAGTCTTGTTAAATGTGCTTCCTTTATTAGTTTGTTTTTTGTAATTTCAGCGTATGAAGATCTTCAAGATATTCAATTCTGCTCCTGGCATTTAATTTGAAGTGATCCTGAGTTTAGTGCCAAGACGTGTATTGGAAATGACCTTCAAGCTTGAGAGAAAATAATTTCATTTTGGAATCCAATAATAAGTAATAGGCAGAAGCCTTGTAAATTTAGTAGCATCTATCAAACATTTTCCCTTAAGAGCTTGCTGACCTTCTTGGCAGAGGCCATTCAACAACACACAACTTCTATTCACTTCCTTTATCAAAGAGATGGGATTGCTACTAAACCATGTCTGCACTCAGAAATTAGGTCAGCTATCAATAGCAACAGATTACAAAGCTCAAATGATCTGTTCTCTCTGCCTGATGAAAGGGAAGTAGAACAGCCGCCTTTCAGTGCCTTACAGTCAGGGTATCCTCATCTCAGCTCTCCTCCTGCATTACATGACTGTACTTTTTAAGGGCAACAATTTAAAGAGGCGGCTATTTAGCAGCCTGTAAATCCACTCAACAGTTGTTACATTTTGGTTTTGCTAAAAGGAGGCTGGATAACAGCTGATCAGATAATTTGCAGTGAATATTCAGAGGAGTATCTCAGGCTTTACAGCTGTGAAAGCAGAACAGAATTGGTCCCAGTGAATTACACAAGCACGTTCGACAGAGAACTCATTTTGCACATCACAAGAAGGAAGGAGGAAGTTTTAAATGACAGCCTCTTCAATAATAAGTTTTTGATTGCACAGTAGAAAAACTACAAATTAAAATTTTTAGAAAGCAGGTGATAAATTAAGAAAAGTGAGTGTTCTCAGATGATTTAAAGCTCTAAAAACACATCCCATGCATACATTAGTTTTAGCAGAATGAAATTACCATGGTTCCAAAATTAATTCAGTAGCAACAAGCTGAACAGAAGGTAAACAGATGCAAGTATGTCGCAGTAACTTATTTCATAGCACACATTCATTTTGTGAAAGAATCCCCTTTGCATTCTCACCAGTAGTCGGCTTTGAAATGTTTCAGCTAGTTAGGGATGCTGCAGACACTCAGCTCACAGGTATCCTTGTCACAGAAACGTAACTTGCAGATGTCCACAAGCTCTGAGCAGATGGTGCACTGAAGAATTTCTGCATACTGAAGGGCTGTGCAGAGTTAAAAGGAATTTTTATGAGCCCACCAAGAAGTACCCACAAGCACAGTTAATTTCTAATTATCAGACATTCAGCATGAATAGGACAAGCCCTCTGTGTTGTGCTTCAGCACACTCGGATAAAGAAAAGGCTTCAAAACAAAGTATTGACAACACCAGAGCAGAATCAAACTGGAGTGGCTTTTCCTGAGCCCAAATCCTCACTCCTGTCCTCCCCAGACCCTTGCTGGAAAACAGTGGATCTGTCCCCCAAGAAACCCCTTGGGATTTATGCACATTGAAAATGTATGGAACAACAACAACAACAACAAAAAAAATCTACTTTTCATCTGAAAAAACAATCAAAATTTTTGGGGAAGTAATTATAGCCAAGACGGATTTTCTCCAGATGTTGAAAATAATAGTTTCCCTTGCACAACAAAATAAGTTTTCTAACTTTCTAGTCTACTATTTTTTATGATTGTCAGCACTACTACTAAGTGGAATTTGAAAAGTTAAAACTGACAGGTGGTTGTAAGGAAAGCACTGCAAACTTGCAGATGAACCAACAGAATTCAGAGCTTTAGAAAGGATGTATTTTGGAGTGGAGATACTTAAATCTAGAAGCATAAACTTCTAGAACAGCAAACATATTTTGTGAGCTCACACAGATTCATTTCTATCAAGTTTGTGCCATTTCACAGGCTTAAAGGAGTTTCTTGATGTTATTCTGTTTAAAGCTGAAAGTAAAAGCATATAATTACATATAGGAGATCACTTGCATTTCTCTATCCTGTGTGTTATCTTTGGCAAGTAAACAGAGTATTCACAAATAATAGCCATTAAAATGCTCTTTTTCTTTTGTTGTTTCCTTTTTTATACATAATGTTAGACGTAATTTTCACTCAGTGTGAAAACAGGTATTTTCAAATCTTAATTTGCAATAAAGTTTCATTAAAGCAGGAGGACCTATCAGAAAAATCTTCATTAAAACCTCATTATTTTCTTACCAGTTTTAGCCTGGGAGATTTTTTTTTCATGATTTTAACAGCTAAATAAGAAAAAAAATACTTTTTTTTGTAAAAAAAGACAAGGTATATATCACTGTTGAGATGGTCATGACACACATACACTCTCTGCCCTGAGCAATGGCAAAAAGCACATTTATTATTTACACAACTTCTTTTATACACTTTCTTAGCTACATGTTCATTGGCTATTATTTTGCAACAATACAATACTATTGGTTGTCTATAGTGCACACACATTCTTTGCTAAACATCGGCCAGTATCCTCCCTTTTGCAGCTGTTACAACTTCTTTCTGTTGTTTATCTTCTTGCTTTTGCAATTCTCACGGGTACAAACTGATTGTATCAAGGGAAATATCTGTGAGGCCTTCAGACCAGCTGTCAGTTCCCACAGGTACACATTTTAACTCTTAGCTAAAATGACAACATCCTCCATTACATCCCCAGCCACTTCCACCCCAGGTCTGTACTCTCCTGTCTGCACCATCCCTCCTGTATCTGCTCCTATTGAAAGCATTCACTTAAGCTGAATTTTTTAAAGAGAAAGTCCTGATCCCCAGATTTTTTTTAAAAAGCCATTTTCTGCATCTCTATGAAACATTGAACTGGGTGCAAATTAAGAGAATTCATGGAAATCCAGCTGCAAAATAGCTGTGAGTGGAGACCAAATTTCCCTTTTGGAGTGAGTGTAATAGCAGTAAAACCAACATACATTCCTGGTTTGTCTGTTTATTTATTATTAACTGATTTTCCTATTGAAAAAAAGACAAGTTTTGTTATTAAAACATTCAATCATATTTATAAATAATAAAGCAAAATCCAAACATGGTCTTTCTCTCTAGTCAGTTCAGAGCCCTAATTTCAAGTGCAGATATTCCCTGTAAAATTTTCAGATTTTTAACTACTTATGTTGTTAATCGAGAGCATGACTGCACTTTAATTGCACTCAGTTATCTTTCATCTCTTTCTTCTCAAAACAATAGAAAAAAAATCCAGAACAAAAGGTTCACATCTCTTGTAGCTGTTCTTTATGCACATCTAATTAATCTTGGGACTATTAAAATTCAATACAATGAGAAAGTGGTCAATACTGTAATCAGATAAATGAGCTCGTACAGTAGTGAAACAATCAAATCAAACAAGCTTCATCAAATATTCCTCAAAAGTGACAGAACAAATACGCTTCAATGCCTGTTTTTAAATTCCCTGATGATGTTACAATAGCCTTGTCTAATCCTTCAGGGAACAACAGCGGTGTGTCCTACTGCATGTGATGCATTATCTATACCCTTTGAAACACAGAGAATTTATCTCTAGTACCTCTCTAGATCAAATGCTTCTTGAAATTCTAAAGCAACTAGAAATGGCTATTCCCACTTGAAGACAACTCAGCATCTGCAGATCAAAGGAGCTAAACAAACATTTCCTCTCTGCAAACCCAACAAGAAAATCTTTCCAGTAGCAAAGAGATTCACTACATAATCACCACGTGTTCTTTATCTCTCGGCAGGTTTAGATTTTACATTCAGAAGTGTAATGGACATTATTTGAAATAGGACATTACTCCTGTCTTGATAATCGTGTTATGTATGACAGAGCCTGTAATCAGAGATTATTGAAATCCTCTTGAAATGCAATGATGAGAGAGTAACTGGGTAGGTTATTTTTGTTAGTTACTTAAGACAATTTGGGGGCAGCTTCTTAGAGCGTAAGTATCTGCTCCTCCACAGGAGAGCTGTCTCCTACAGGTCTTCCAATAGTCTAATTGCAGTTTTGAAGACAGAAAAAGAATATATCCACTGTTTTGAATAGCCAGGCCCTGAGTTCCTATGGAATGATGGCTGATTAACAGGTCTATTATTCTTCCTGTGATATGTATTGGTGACATGGTGAAAGGCTCTGTGATTAATGCCGTGTTAGCTCATGAACTGAAATCACATGAGATCCTCACAGGATGTTGGCATTAATTTATAAGCAGTGGAGGAAAATGAGTCCATCCTTAACTGCTTCCTGTGCTTTACCTCATTTGCTTACTTCCTCTACCAGCCACCATCAGAGGCAGTTTGCTGGGATTGCTTTCCCAGCAAACCTTCCCACCAGAGATGCAGTTTTTACAGACAGCAACCAATATATTCATACCTCTAAAATACACCTCTGAAAAGCCCCAGAATGAGACAGCAAAATCACTTTTGGGTGACCATATTCAGACTAAAATTATTGCCAGCATCACATACATTGATTGGTTTCGTATGCCTAATCCAGAAAGCCCTGGCAGCAAAATCATTACCTGTGAGCAGGCATTGAGCAATGCGCTTCCCAGAGCAGAAGTCCCTCTACCTGCCCAATGTTGCTCTCATTCCGATCAGGAATATTTTTTCCAGTCTCTTCAGCAGATGAGATTTAGATCCCACATTTGTGTAGGTGGCTACTTTTATGAACCCATTCAGTAACAACTTGGGAGAATTTGTCAGCATGATTGACAAATATAGAAGTGCTCAAAATGAGTGCCCTTTCCAGTGTTTCATGATCCAAATCAGGTATCTGAGAGTTATCAGTGGAAATCTGAAAAGCACATTTTAATTAATTAAAACATTTTAATTTTAATTAAAATTAAATTTCAGTATAAATTGGATTTTTTAAACTTAGATCTCATTACAACTGAGTGCATTACTCCAGATGAAGGACTGGAACTGTTTAAGGTTTCATCATGCAAATCCCTTTTCTTGCTGTGAGGTTTTTACTGCTGTTAAGCACAGTAAAAAAGGGAGATGGCCCAGGCTGCTGCTCCTTCAAGTTTCACACTGGTTGTACTGGCGGTGTAGAAACCCTTCATGCTATGAAGCCCAGTGCATAAGCATCTGGATAATTTCAATTTACTTGAAAATCTCTGTTCCCTTTTCCCCCCACATTCCTTGCTGTTGGGAGTTGTACTGGGATTGAGGAGATCACAGTTTTATCCTGGTTTCTGCCGCAGTGCCCCTGTGTGACCTTGCATATTCTCCACTCACATTATATGCTATAATCCAGAGAAATTCACTCTCCTCTTCATGCAACATAAGCCCTCAATCCCAGCCTGAAACAAACCAACAACAGCCTTGATTAGGCGGAAAAAGTACAGCAAAGCACCTACAGACATCAGCACACATAGCCAAGCTCACTTCACATTTCTCCTGCTTTCCCTGCCCTCGGTATCTTCAGAACCCTGTTTCGCTTTTTCCTCAGGTGTCAGTGCAACTTCAAAATGGCAACTTCTTCCTCTACTGAACTGCTGTCAATACCCAGGCAAACACAGCCCTTCCAAAAAGGGGAGGGTGGCAACATAATCACAATTCTCAAGGATGCTTCCGGCTTGTACGTTTTAGCAGTGATCATAAATTCCAGGGCTTGCCAAATTTTAGCACAGTTATCTGATCATCAATTCATATTAGTCCCAAGTTAATAATTTTCTACTTTTTACAGTTTGCTGTCTAAAAACACTCTATTGAAAATTTTACCATCTTGTCTCCAAATACTACTATTATTTAGAGCAATTGAAAATTACAATCAAGTATCACATAACCCATCTCAGCTTTGGGAAAGGCAGAGTATTCTCCCCTATCCTCATGTCATTAGTGAATCAGGTAGTTTCCAGAAAAGCAAAGAACTGGAAAGTTTTTGCACCTGGTTATGACCACTTTGCATGCTCTCAGCTCTGCTTCTTCAGCAGGAATTCAGGCACTGGCCAGGAAATAAGAGACTCATTACCCATTTTCCTTCTTTCCTTAAGCAGTATTCCCCATTGCTTCGCACTCAGCAAGAGTTTTGCTTTCTCACCCCATGGTCCAATTTCCTGAGTTCACAGAGGGCTGTCTGAATAACAGCATCCCAAATTGCCTTTTTCTGGTTGTGTGGTCACACACACACTCCTCATAACAAGCAGTCAAGGTTATGGTTGCCCTGACAAGGGGAGAGGAGGAACAAGCTGCATAACTCAGAGACATCAGTCCATTGAAAAGCTGGGCTTCCACCAGCAAAGTCTTCTTCATGATTATGGATCCTCCTGAGGACATGGACAGACTCTTCTAACAGATCCAAGGGTTTGGGAACTGCCCTGCTACCCTGACTGGTAAATCTGAATTGCTGCAGGCTTGGCTTGTCCCTACAGCAGCTGCAAATTTGCTTTTCATGCCCTTTGCCTGGAAATGTGGAGACAGTCTGGCGTGACTGAGTCAGCAAAGGGTGAAGGAGGGATGGAGGCACAGTGTCAGCATTACCTCCTCTGCAGTGGGGTTATTCTCCACTGAAAAAGTGAGAATTTTGTCCCATGGGATTTCTGCCAAAGTCACTGATTGCAAAGGTCAGCCCAGAGGCAATGCAGGGTCTTTGCTGTACCTCTATCCCTCCAAAATCTTTACAAATGCCTGACTTCTCACTGCATGGGCTGTAAGCACAAAACCGCCTGCTAACTCAGCCAATGCTGGATGTCTCCAGTCCCAAATGCCAGAGAAACCTAGGGCTTAACTCTGACCCATCATGAAAGAAACTGGAGAAACCTCACTATGCCTGCAGACTGAGCCCCCTGAGCAAGCAAATAAATCCCACTGACTAACCCATTAATGCCTCACATTTTGCATTTCCCAGCATTTTCCCTTTAACTACAAAGCTAAATTAACATTTAAAAGAAAAAGGGACCAGATATGACACCTTGGTTGCCAGGGAATCTTCAAACACAGAGGTTCCTTTCAGCAGGCAGCAGCCTGGCTGCCATCCTGGGTTCAGCAGGGCTGCTCTGTCATGAGGAGCCTGGTATTTCACTGCATGCTGGAATTGCACAAACTATTTTTACAAAATCATGGGAGGTCAACATCACAAATACTTGGCGCCTTCAGCATTTTAATGGCACGTGTAGGTATTTCACTTCTCTGTGGAGAGTTACACAGCATCCAGAGTGGCTTTGCTAAGAGATTGCAGCACTTGTCCACTCTCCTGCAGTCCTGGAACCCAGGAGAGCTGCTGCAAAACCCATACGCACAAACACAGACTGTCAGAAAGGAAGCACGTGGGAAGCTGTCCCATGTGCACCCTCCTCCTCCTCACAGGCCTCTTTCAGCCTTCTCCTGTCTGAGCAAGTAACAGGGGTTGGAGACAGCAGCCATTCTCAGCAGCTGATTCTTCCAAGAGCAGGAAAGAAGCCTGCAGCACTTCCTCCACTGGAGAAAATCAGTGAGGGAGAAATTTGTTTAGTAGGTCTGCATAAGCAGTGCCACCCTGGAGCCTCCCAAAACTTCCTGTAGGAACCAACACTCCTGGTCCTTGGAAGCACCAGAACAGATCTCAACATCTGAATTTTCTTGTCCTTGTGTTGTTTCTTTCTGAAAATAGAATTTCCAAGTAGCTTAAGCTCCCAGCAACAGTCTAGGGAGTTGAATTCATTCATATATATATATGCATAGAACTGGTTCTGCAGAAACACGTGGAAAGTCAAAATGACACAGTTGTGGTGAAATCATAATATATTGATTTAAGGCATCTGTGGCCCCTTGCTGAGGCAGCAGGCACTGGCATCTACACAAGATACACAGCCAGTATCCCTGAAAGTAATGATTAAATACCCTGCATTCTGCTCCCTCATGGAAAGGTGGCACAGCTCTGGCTCCCCAGCATATCCTCAGTTCCAGGGTCAGCCCCACCCTTGCAGACGAGCAATATCACAACTTAAAAACATCAAGTAAAAGGTCAAAGTCAACTGGGCAGGGAGCAGAGAGCCAGCCTGCTGCAGAGCCAGCCCTTCCAGCAGTGCTAGTGCCTGCCTCCGTGTTTCTGCTTCTGCTCCAGACCCCAAGGGAGATGTGCACTTCCTGACAGCACAGTTTAAGATGGTATGTCAAGGAAACCCATGTCCTAATTATTCAGTGTCCCTAGCACAGTAACTAAGACCCAAAAAGAGGAGAGACTTCTATTCTTTCCCCCCTGCTTTCTCTCCAGGTAGGCAACTCTTACTAACTTCATCCAGCAATTGCATCTCATTTGTTCAGTAATGATAGAGAATATTTGTGGGTGGTAACAACACACAATGCTTTGATGTATATTTGATAACAAATGTTAACGTATACTCAAAGGGAGGAGGAAGCAATCAGCCAAAGGAGAGTTCTGGGAGCAACTACAGTTTGTGGTATCTTCCAGTTTCCAGCTCCATATGCATTAACTCCCAGACGCCCGAGAAACCCCTGGTAAATCAGTGTCAGGGCAGTGGGAAGTACAGTGATGCACACACAGCTGCACTAGCAAAGCCCATTCCATTTCTGATCTGTCAACACCATGGTGTTCACATGTGAGAGATGATACTCTGACAAAGCTGCTTCCTCATTGCAATGACCTAAAGAGGACAGCTTGGCTCACCAGAGAGTTGACAAATAAGTTGCTTGGGCGAGGAGACTGCAGCTGCTCAGAATTTTAAAGAAGGCTGTTTTAAAAAGAAGAAACAAAAAATTCTGTTTGTCACTTCAGTTTCTAGAAGTTTGCCTGATGTTTCCTTTTGGGAAGGGGTTTAGAATCTGAATGGATGCACAGGCCATGAAAGCAAGACACCCCTGAAAGCCCAGGTCCTTGCAGGAGCTCTTCTGCAGGCTGGGGTGGAGAAGCTCACAGACCGCAAGTGCCCTGTCCCCACCACAGTCTGGCTGTGAACAGCACATCCAGCACATCCTCCTTCCCACTGCCTTTGGGACATAGACAATTTGTCATTCCTGATGTTTTGTAGGTCACATTAGAAGGACATCTAGAGCCGCTGCATTGCATATAAATACCTGCTTAATTCATAGAACCACGAAATGAATGAGGTGAGAAGGTGCCTCATGGCCCTTCAGTTTATATCTTCCAGATGAATCTTGCTCCTCTTTCCTTATGCCCAACACTTCAGGTAGGTAAAGTTTCTGCTCCATCTCCTTATCTCCAGGCTGAATGATCCACACACATCCCACACTCCAAACGCTGCCAGCTTTTATTGAACATATTTCAATTTAAAAAAAAAAAACCCACACCAAAAAAAAACCCCAACCCAACCGCCCCCAAAAAACCCACAACAAAACAACACCATCAGCAACAAAATGTACAAAACGTATACAACTCCCTCACCAACAGTCCCAAACCCAAACTTGTAGGAAAATAAGAATAAAAAATGCCTGCAAATTATCACATCTCTGACTTAAATGTTAAAATTTCAACTTCTAAAGTGAATGACCAAGGTACGGACTCAGACCAGCAGGGATACTGAGATGTTTATTAAAAGAAATGAGCTGGTTTTATACATTTCTTCAGGACACAAGATTTCCTCATATGATATTTTTCACTAAGCGACCTATCACACATTGCCATGTCAGTAACACACTTTCTTAATGTCCTTACATGGGGGTGATCACGTGCTCTTCAGGTGTCTGTCAGCTTCTGGCAGGCTCCTCTCCGTGGGGCGTCTGCCACATCACCGCCAAGGTCCTCCCCGCCAAGGTCAGGCAGAGACAAGCTTCTCTGTGCTACCATGGAGTTCTGCAGGCACGTCCCAGAGCCTGTAGCTCAATTCTATCTTATCTCTCTCCACACTAAAGTACATTTCATGCTCTTGGCCTTTGACTGCATTTATATGCTTGGCTATAACTTAGAAAAAAACCCTTTAAGGATGAACAAGCCAAGGCAAAATTCTAAAACTGTTAGTCTCACTCAGATTTCCAGCACCTAGAGAAATTGCAAATTTTGCCATGCTAATCCAGCTTATTCATATTAATACATGGGAGATCAGTATTAGTCCAATCAAAATGCATACCCAGTGTTGTGGGCTTGTTTATTTAAAATAGGGTTTATCATCAGAATGCAACATTGAGAGAACATTAATACTGTGAAGGCAGCAAGGCTTGTTAAATTGGTTTGAGGACTTAGAAAAACGTTAGACAGAATACCTCAGAAGTTAATCAAGTACTTTGTGGGAATTATAGACCAGGGAATTAGAAGTCATACTGGACACAAGGTACAAGTGATAATCTTTGAGTGATTTGGTAAAGCAGAACTAATCCCAGAAGGGACAAAATTATGTCCACAATGCTCAGTGAGAGAGCACAAATGTCACAAGATCTGTCAGGATGAAGCCTGAAGTTTCTTAATGTCAGTTCGTCTGAAGAAAGGGAACAAAGCCAGTTAGCTCATCATATGCTTCAAAGTCTTTTATAAACGACTACTTACAAAAATTCATTTAAAGATACATATAAATTCATTTCTGCAAAGATAAAATACATTTTTTGAAAACTGATGCTAATATTTTGGCTCAGAGAAGATGAAGGAGATAAGGGCAAACTGAATCTTTCTGTACACAATAGCTCACGTGAACAAAGCAGTCTGGCAGCCTTGTGCAGTGGAAATGGATATTGTTCTTGTTCCTGTGGATTACACGGTGCTTGAAAATCAACTTTAAGAAGCTAAGAGAGATGAGAATAGCTTGATGGATACTACCATTTCACCCATCCAGAAAGGATTTTAAAGCTTGCAAAGCTGATTATATTCTTTACATTTTGCTGCTAGAATGTCAGTTATTTCTGTTCCCACTGCTAGTGGAGAGATCTCCTACATAAAGCCAAAGCTGGCTGTTTGGAAATGAGAACTGTGAAATGCTGACTGCCAGGAAGGGCAGACAAGATAGACACAGTTCAGAGGGTATTAGTGGGAATCACACAGCCTCTTTTTATGTCTGACATCTCAGCCGATTTAGCTGTAATTTTCAGAACCATCCTAGAAGATATACATTTCTTAAATAAGGATGTTTCAGTATTTCTCATTAATAAACCTGGTCTTTTGAAGCTCCGAGGATCTCAGCTACCCTCTGAACGAAGCTTTGTACTCATTATTCCAGCTCGTTGCTGCAATGTTCTTGGGTAATGAAGCACAGCACATAATATGGCTGATCATTTAGCTCCGGAGGACACAAAGGCAGAAACTGCACTCCTGTTAGAAGATATTTTTATGAGCCATTCTAAAGAATGGATTTTTTTTTTTTTTAAGTTTAATTTACTTTCCCTTAGAAATCTACACATACTCCAAATCTAGACAATCATGGGAACAAAATCTACTAAATTCAATGAGCCAAGGAGTTTGTTTTTTGTTTTTTTTAATTCTCCCTCCTCTGCAGGATAGGTGCTCTACCTGGAGCTCATTTCAGCTGGGTTGCATAGGCAGTCACAGCAAGTCCTCCTCTCCTTGCTCCAGTGCAGAGGGACACAGTCCCTGCCTAAATCAAGCTCATGCTTCATTATAGTCTGGTTACAGCAGCCCTGCACAGGCCAAGCCAAGAAAGGTGCAATGAGGGTGGAAATCAAGAGTTCTCTGGAGCAGCCCAAAGAAGGCAGGAGTCAGGCAGTCAGCAGAAAGACCCCCAGTGATTTCATTTGGCTTCAATTTGATCTCCAGCTATTTTAATTTGCAGAAGTCACCCTTTGTAGGGCAAGGTGGGAGGGAGGGAGGGAGGGAAGGAGGAGAGCCTGGCTTTGCTTGGGCACTCACTGCCTATGGGACAGTACAGTTCCCAGCAGGAGAGCAGCATGGCCAAGCCATGCACAGGTACCCAGGAGCATGCTGTGTGCAGTAGGCTGGATTTTGGGGCAGCCTCTGGAATGGCTCAAATTGACAAGAGCAATGCTGCCCCAAGCCAGGGAGCAGGAACAGCAGTGGAGGGATGTTGTCACATCCTACCTTACGTCTGGAAAAGCATTTGATATATATGAAAACTTGGCAAAACAACAAAATGTTTTGCACAACAGTGATCTACAATAGGTCAACATCTTTGTCCTCAGTTGCCCTTTCTAAATGTTGCACAGCTCCTCTCACAACAGGTAGTTAGGGAGCTTCAATTCCACCTCTTGGGCTCCTGCCAAATTGCAGGAGCAAATTGGGCCCAGGTGCTCCAATTCAGGCTGTCCCACAGTGGGGTTTAGCCACTCTGTCCAGGGACAGTCAGCTCCACAGCAAACCTCATGAGAGGTGTCACCATATGACCTCTCCTTCCC
The DNA here is from genome assembly GCA_013398055.1 of Ifrita kowaldi. Taxonomy (NCBI): domain Eukaryota; kingdom Metazoa; phylum Chordata; class Aves; order Passeriformes; family Cinclosomatidae; genus Ifrita; species Ifrita kowaldi. The sequence continues at coordinate 36,975 of VZRS01003910.1, read as the reverse complement.
TTCTGGCGACAAAAAATCTGTTTGCTCAGGTGGGAGCAGGGAGATAGGGCAGAGCTGCAGGCAGCTGTTCTGCATTGCTGCAGCAAATCCCACACGGCAAATCAGCTACAGGGCCATGGCTTCACAAGGAGGATCGGAGAGCTCCAATGACCCAGGGAGCCGTGCAAACAGGAACACACTGTCACCTGTGGTCCCCTACATCACTACACAACACTCCCTGCTGGAAGGCAGGAGGGGTAATGCCCAGGAAAAGGCTTGTTTAGCAAATATTTATTTATGTGCAATGCCTCCCTAAATAAGAAGCTCCTTGCCTGTGACTCTGTAGACATTGCCATACCGCCTTATGCCTAGGAAATGCTGTCTCTTCCACATTCACTCGGGTTTTTTGGTTGCTGAGAATTGTAAGCCAGGTAGCAAAAATCTCAGAACAGCTTTCCACAGCACAGGAAAGCTGTTGTGTTGGGTTTTATTTAGCTGCAAGTGTTCAAAAGCAAGTGCTATGATTTATAAATCCGGGGGAATGGATGTAAGAAAGAGCTGTAAAAATATATCTGACTACTATCCTACTGCTGTCTAGCTCCAAGAGGAACAGTGTAGTTGTCTGCTTGCAGCCTAAGCCATTCTGCACGCCATCACTTCATGCCAAATGACAGGGAACTGTTTGACCAAAACAACCCCTAAAAAACTGAAGAACCGTTTCACAGCCCACAGCCATTACAAATCACTCAGAACAAAACGTTTGCTAACCCTGACACGTGTTCATAAACACAACCTTTGTGAAGCCACTGGAGAAGCAACTGAAACAGCAGATCATTAGGAGACTAATTATGGCCAACCCACAGACATTTTTATGACCTAGTTAACATTTGAAGGCCAACATTAGCAAATGCAGCTGCCTGTGTTGGAGAACCTCAGTGGTGCCCATCTCTGTGCACTGCTGAGCCTGTGCTGATCCTGTCCCTGATGCCCTAAAAACATAGTCCTGAGCCAAAGAGAGAAACTCTGGTGCTCTTTGGAGGTGGGCTTTTTTTAAGATTAAGAAAACAGCTGAAAGACACATACACAAGAGCTCCAGGGATCATAATAAAGATCACAAAACTGCCATCTTCTAAAATTAACCATGCACCCTATGAATTCCCCCACTTCTTGCAGGAGTAGCGGAGCTTTTTGGAGTGGATTTTTTTCGTTTATTCTATTTAATCTTGTTTGTTAGTTTTGCACAACTTAATAAACCCAAACAGCCTTTACTGAACAGAAATGCAAAGACTCTCTTCTAACCAGAGGGCATTTAACTCTGTAGGAACACAAACAATGGGGTTTTTTTTTAAAGTCTGTAATTAGCAGAAGTGATATAGCACCAAATAAATTTTTTGTGGTGATCTAGGGCAAAAAGGTAATGATCTAAAACAAAACAAAAAAGCCCCTATAATTAAATACCAAACTACTGATGTAGAATTGAGTAATTAGGGATAGAGAGAGAGAGAGCATAGAAGCTCCTGGCTTAGAAGGCAGCCCTATGGCTGCAGGAACTTTCAGTGAAACTGGCACTCTCTTAGGAAAATGTTCAAATTGTATCTATACTCTCAATAGCATAGCAGCATATCACAGGAGCAGCTGCGACTTTGCCTCACCTTTAACAATCTCAGGTATAAAAGTAATCATGATGGACTAGTTAATTACAGCTTTCCTATTAAGTAACATAAAAGATCCTACTCTGCTTTAATGTCAAAAAGGGGAGGTAGAGAATGAAAAGAAATCTAGGTAGGGAGTGTACAATTTTGCTAAATATAGTCCATGGCTTTACCAGCCCCCAACTCGCACACATGGAAAAGAAGGTATTTCATGCAAATGGGAAGCCCATTTCCTTCCAGCAGTCGATACCCAGCTTGCTTGGCAGGGCCATTACCTGCCTTTCTACATGCCACCGTGGGAATTTTGCATTTCATCTCCTCCCACACACACAGCGGCTGTGGTCCCCAGTCTCCTTCTTTTGGTGGCAAAAGGGCTTTTGCTCTGAGCTGTGCAGGCTCCTCTGTGAACTGTTGTCTTGGTTTGAAAAGACAGNCCCCACCCTCTCTCCTTTTGTTTTGGCTTAAGCACCGGCAATTTATTGTCCTGGCAACGCTATGGGGAAAATTCTCTAAGAGAGAAAAAAAAGAACAAAACAGAAGGGGAACTCCCCAAAACCCCAACAACTGTGTCTGCAGTAACAGACCTTCCTGAGCACAAGGAGACATGGGCAATCAAGCAGAATCACTCTAGCAGATTTCAGTTTTGCCTGCCCTACCATCATCACAGAGGAGTTTCAGGAAAAGGCTCACAGGGTTTCACCAAAACACCGGCTTCTCTATGTAGATATTTATGAGGGCAAGATAACAGCAGCAGGGAGCACACATCAGCCCAAACCAATGCAAAAATGAGCCTCCCTTTTGCTTTCAGAGAAGCCATACCCACCTCTCTTTATTTTATATTTCAGCTGAGCTAACCCAGTGCAGTTTTCAGATTGTGCCCACACTGTAATTGCTCAGGGCCCCATTATCTAGGGATATGGGACATGCTGCCCTCAGCCTAAGAGCTTACAAAAACATTTATGCAAAATGTTTTGTTTGCATTTGCTTCATTTGGCTTTCACCCTTCAGACTTCATTTCAATGAGCTGAAAGCAGAACAGAGCACCCCTGAATTTCATCTCGCCTCAACAGCACAGGAGATTGCTCGGTGCAGAGCTACAAACAGAGGGCGACCTTGCTGCTGTCAAACCCCAGCCGCAGAGGGGCGCAGCCATGGCTGGTCCAAGCTCTGCTCACACCCTCAGTGCCTGTGGTGATCCCCCTGTGCCTGCTCAGCCCGGCAGGGAGGGAGCAACCCTGTACCCCTGAGTTTCTTTGCTGACACAGAGCCTGGGTGAGAGGTGAGCCCTTGGCTCAGTGGGGTGAAGGAGGCTTGTTCCAACAAGGAATAGAGATGGTCACAGTCTGTGCTGTCTCAGGGGAACATGCAGTACTCTTCCTAGCTGAATGCAGATTATTCATGGTTCAAAAACATTTACTTGTGGCATGAAATACCCTGGGAAAAATTCTGCATCCTAATTACACCTGCCACCATTAGCTGGAAATTATTTTCTATAGGTGGGAACATCAAGGCTTCATATTCTATCAAAAATACCAGCAACATTGCTAAACTCTTACAGATTAGCATTTTGCCAAACTCTACAAAAAGGAAAATACTTTTGGTTTTTGAGAGGTGGGGATGCTCTGGGAAAGGCAGGAATGGGTCACTGCTCAATGTCAAATCCACTGCTGCTTATAAGGGGAAATTAATTAATTGCTTCCTAAATAGTAATGGTAATTAATATTAGTAAGTACTAATACTTACTAATTGCATGCCAACTAATTGCTAACTTACATGCTTTCTGGACTTCTAAAAAGAAATAAATAATAATAATATCTTCAGAATGTTTTCTGAAAGTCTAAGTTTTATCTTTAGCTTTCAACACTCTTAAATCTTTAGCACAGCCCATAGCAAGAGCCTCCAGAAATCGGAACACAGTCCATGGGTGGCTGTGCCTTTCAGTGGAGAAGGTAAGCTCTAAACAGCAGAAAAACATATAATGGAGCATTCAGGAGCATCGAGGGACTAGAACACCCTGGATGGCAAGTCAGGTATAGACAAAACAAGACAGCCTCCCACTCTCACTTCATCAAAAATGCAATAAAATTAACGTTTTGCAAAATCATCTTTGCAAAAAAGCCACTAGAATAGGGTCTTCTCCATTGACCTTGGTGGTTGCTGTCAGGCAGGATGGGCAGCAGCAGAAGAAAGGAAGGAAGAGAGAAGCACCACATCCCACTTTAATCCAAGCAGAAACATCTTGCTTTAAAGGAGTCAATAGATGTTGCTCATTTTGGGTACACATCCCACTCATCAGCCTCTTGGCCATTCTGGAGTTGGCCAGCCCCTCTCCCTGGCTCTAAGAAACATCTGTGTATTTCTCATTTTGTTCCATCATAGGGCTGAAGTGGCTTCTAAAGCCCTGGCTGTGCCCATAAAGCAGAGCCAGCCAGCTCCATGCCCAGCTCCACTCATGCTTCCCTACACCATGAGGAGACAGATGGCACAGAGAAATTATAACCAACGCCTAGGCAGGCTCCCCCAGCTGGGCTGTGCAATGACAACAGAGAAGATTGAAAGAAAAATATAGTGTAGCAAGATTTTTGTAAGTTTTGCAGAACACCCAGTGACCTTTAGCAGCACAAGGCTGTGGAACAGACTGGCCAAGGGTGTATGAAGTGAGCACATTCACTTTGCTTTACGTGCTGTCTGTGCAACAATGATTTTTGACGATTCAAAGCTGCCCACTCTCCTGTTACATGAAAGTTCAGCTCTTTTCCCCATTTCAGGATGAATCATACGGTGATGAATTTGCCTACCAGCTAAAGGCAAAATCCAGCACTGGGCTGGCTGGCTCTAAGCTCTGCCCTAAACCCCACTAGCTTTATCAAGAGCATCTGAACTGAGTCAGGATGCAGGGCTGGGATTTTTGTGCTGGCTCCCACGAAGCAGACTTATTTCCATTGGAAATTCTCCAGCCATGCATTCAAGAAAGATTAACCTGTGTTTACTAGGTAGAGGAAATAAGACAGACAAATGGATGTCTCTGCCTGATGCCAAGAGATCTCAGGTGGCCTGTACCAAAAGAGGCTGCAAATCCACAGCCAGAAAAAATGTCATCCGTATTACTCAGCCTCTGACCATAGGAGCATTTAGCATATAAATTTGCTATAGTCGGAGCAAAGGGTTTCCTGATAGATCCAGTTTCACACAGAGCAAATATATATAATTAAAAAGTGGTAAATTCCCAGTCTGTAAATCTGCGCAGTTTCCAGAAGCAGCAGAAGAGAAGGGGCATGTCAGAGCAGATTGGTGATCTGGTAGATCACCTTCCATGTGGTACAGAAACTACTCTGTGGTTTTGGATACAGACATGGTTCACTGTAATCAATCATGGGTTTTGGATTCTGCACAGCCAGAACATGACTTACAGTGGTGGAATCCCTGCTGAGCCATAACAAAGGAGCAAACCAGTTGAAACCCCATAGAATCAGGGTATCAGGAATCACAGTATCAGGAATCTGGACACTCACAGTCACTCACTGTCAACAACCTCCTAGTTCCTATGAAGAAATTGAACTAGTTTCTCCTAGCTGAGTCTGCCTTTCTCTTGCAAATGCATCGTGAACCTTCCTGTCATTTCCTCATAAAATTGTTCAATCAAGATTTCCATTCAGCTGGCTTGAGTGCATCCTTCCTATTACATTAATATGTGCAAACAGATGGCGTTATTGATGCAAGCAAGCGGATAAAAGGTCACTGAAGCAAGTTTAATTAAAGAGAAAGTCTGAACTTGAGCAAGACTTAGCTAAACTGAGACATATTGATTAGCTGAGCTAACAGTTTTAATTATGACAAGACAACCACAAGTTTGCTTTGATATTGAACAGAGACAATCCTTCAGATCACACTATCACATCTCTCTGACATTTCCAATCACTTGGGAGATTGCTTAGGCTAAAGCCAACAGAAGATAACTATAAGTGAGCAGAAGTCTCCAGCCCAGGGTGGGCAGAGCTCCTGTCCTTGATGAAATCCAAACAGATGTTCCTACAGAGCACCCTTCCGTGGAGTAAATAAGTCATAGCCATCTGTGTGAAAACTGGCCCCTCAGAGCAGTACAGGAATGGCAGAGTGGCTTAATTCCTGTAGTTATATAGCTAACGCATATTAAAAATTAAAAATAATATTTTAAAAATGATATCTTCAAGCATCACCCTAGAATTTGAAAGGGGAGGAGGGTATACAGCCAGCCCAGATTTGTAAATGGTGCGGAGAAGGGAAACAAACTATAGTGGGATTTTGTTTTTTCTTTTAACCTTAGTACAAACCAGGGTTTGGGCAGTCAGGAGCACCATTCCTGAACAGAGAACGCACCCACAAGGCCCTGTTATGAATGGATGATGTGGGTTGAAATAGGTCCCTGCCTTTTGCCCAGGCCTCTGGCAGCAGGCAGTCCCATTATTGAGGCGGCCAGCACCCCAAGACCCTCTCTCATTCATAAGTTCTTTAATAATGGCTATTCAGTCTATTATAGAATGAATTTAATAGACACAAAACTATCAGACATAAGACTTAAAACAGACTATTACTACACCGGAATAAAACAAAAAGGGGTTAAAGGTATATATGTGGGGTTAAAGGTACCATGAAACTTACTCCTAGTGAAGAAATAGTATAACTTAAGATCCAATGTTTCCTACTACCAAATTGTGGAAGGGGCACATATCAAAATCCTTTCCCTCAATTTCCAGAAAAGTAACCATGAAGTTGTGTCCAAGCTTCGGGAAGAAATCGTCTCACATNTACAGGCCAGGTGCCACTGGCCTTTTTGGCCACCTGGGCTCACTGCTGGCTCATGTTGAATCGGCTGTCGACCAGTACCCCCAAGTCTCTTTCTGCCTGGGCACTGTCCAGCCACTCTGTCCCCAGCCTATAGCGTTGCAGGGGGTTATCGTGGCCAAAATGCAGGACTCGGCACTTGGACTTATTGAACTTCATCTTATTGGACTCTGCCCATCCATCCAACCGTTCCAGGTCTCTCTCCAGAGCCCTCCTACCTTCCAACAGATCGACACACACTCCCAGAACCATGTCCTTTGGTCACCGATGCTTATTTTCTTTTATCTCTTTCTGCATCTGCTCCCGTACCAAGATGTGTACTCGGGGCTTGGGCTCAGACTCTCAGGTGCCTGGAGATAGCCCCTTGCTGGGTTCTCTGACCCCTTGCTGTGCTATTAATCTGGCCTGACTTACCTCTTCCAAATGCCCCAGCCATGAGAGAGACAGGAGGATGTCCTGCCACAGGCCCTTCTGCCACTATCAGCTTCTCAAGGGAAGGCTACTTCTCCCATCACTTGCACCATGAGACGACCCTGAGCACAAGCAAATATTTTTGGGTAAAGTTTTAATACATGTCTTATCCCAGAGAAACCGGGCACTTCCACCAAAGTTCACAGAAAATTTCTTTACTTAATCTCCCTCCTTTTCGAAGCACTCTTTCCCCCCAAATGAAGAGATATTGCCTGCACATTAGCTCCATTGCACATGTGACACTGCAGATCTGCAGCTGATAAAGGAGCACCAAGGGGGAAGAGGGCAACAGGACTCTGAGAAAGTTTATAATCATCTGAGAGGATGTATCCAGCTGAGAGTTGATGCTGGTGAGGTAAGAGAGGCAGAGAAATGAATCCAACCTCTGCACCACAGACACAATCTAATCAAAAAGAAACTGCTTCCAATAAGTTGTTTCAATATCCTGAACAATCTGATAAACAATGAGACTCAGAGCATAAATACAAAGCACCTAGAGAATGGGTGAGATTTTTAATCATGGCAAACTCCAGCGCAAGAGCAGAAAATTCAGAGCAAATGCTGCCTAAGCAGAACAGGAGAGATAGCATCAGATGTGAAGAGCTAATTGAAATTATCCCAGTGTAGCTAAAATAATTGAGTTGAAGCTTAGTTCTAATAGGAGCTAATGCTCCTCCAGGGGAGGCTGCCCTCCAGTGCCAGCTGGGCAGTGTCCACTTTGCATCCTACCAGCCCCCACTGCTACACAAATCCACCTATCTCACCACACCCTCTGCATTGCCACAGAGTGGACACTGCTTTTCCAAGCTTCAGCCCTTCTGGAATCTGAGGGCTCTGGAGTTCAAGCCAGAAGCCCCTGCATGGCACAGAGCTGGAGAGAAGGCGGTTCAGCAGCAGCAGCTGGTCCCCATTGCCTGAGTGTATGCCAGAAGGTAGCAAAGACCATGCTTTTGGGGCTGGGGAGTTCAACTACTGCCTCAAGAAAAGGTCCTCCTACCTAAAGCAAGGGTGCTTCAAGCTCACCCTGAAAGTAAAGGCATGGAGCAAACCCAGCAGGACCTCTGTTAACTGGTGATTCATACACAGCAAATAACATTACAAAGAGCTGGGCCCCTTCACCTCCAGAGGAAAGAGGCTCCTGTTACATCCCTCTCTTTTCACCCTTGTTTGTCACTTACATTTTCATTCCCAGTCACCAGCAATACCAAAGCTGACATTTCTCTCCACACCTGAGGCTCATATTAATTCCTCACAGCTCTTCCCTCAGTCCATCATCTCCTGCTTGTATTTTCCTACTAATCTGCTGGAGCCAGAGGGACAAAGCCACCTGGTGCTCATCTCCATGAGGCTGTTCCACCCTGCCCTGTGGTCACCTTTGGGTCTTGGCTTGCAGAAGCCCAGAATTTAATGGCCTGGAGGTTGCAGTGATGAGGAGTGATTGCACTTCAATCAGCAGCCAGCCCTGTGAAGATCAGCAGCTTTGATTTTGCTTGATAGGAGAAAGAGGTTAGAAATATTGTAGCCTTGATCCCAGCTGGTCAGGTAAATTTATAAAATATAGAAATAGATAGAAAGATTGTGTTAGGAAGTAGACTTTCATGGTTTTTCCCCTCAGACTGAACAGAGGTCTCAGTGATATTGTAAATAATATACTGAAGGCACTTGAACTGGAGCTCACAATCATAACAGGAGGAAACCCAGATGAGGCTCTGAGCTGGTACAGATGACAAGGTCTCCACCAGACAAGGAGTTTTTCTGCAATGAAAAATTGCACTTTAAAGGATATCATTATAGTCACTGCATGAAGATGAGAGGCTGGATCCATATTTAGTTACATCCCTGAACAACAGCTAACAAACTGCTTCCAGATGATTAGTGAAACCAGAGATGAAGTGAGGGTACAGTCATGTCCTCAGCATGAGAGAGGAGAGTCGCTCTGCACAGGACAGCGAGGAAGCAGCCATGGACTTCCATGGAATACCAGCCTCATCTCCTCTGAAACCACTCGATCTCTGCTGCACACTTACCATGAAATGGTAATTCAAATGCAGGCTGAGTCCTTGTTGGCTTCCCTTGGCTAAGTCAAGAGAGCTAAAACCCACTCACAAGTACTCTTAAAGTTCAGTCACTGCTGTTTGTACAGCAGAGCCAGGAACAAAACATCTCAGTGAAGAATTCAAGGAGCCTGTCTTAAATCCCCCATGGTGGCAATCAGGCTGATCTCAAGCTCATCTTTTTCTAACTGAAAGTTAAATAAAAGAAAGTTTACAACTAATCTGCCCTCTCTCTTCAAAACCATACATTTAGAAATAATAATTGTTTCCTGCACGTGACTTGAGCTTTTTATCTCCATAACTACAAGGCAGAGCTAAGCTTTCTACAAGGCTGAACGTCCCCTGATTTCCAGGCCTACCCTGCACCCAGGCTGCTCTGCCCTAGGAAAAGCTTACTGTTCTGTTTGCTAAAATCCAGGCAGTAAGGGCAGCCCAATATAAAACACTACAACAGAATATTTCTGGTATTCAGTTATTGCAGAGAAACAGATCTTCAGTCTCAATGTTAGCTGTATGGATGCAGGAGAACAAACAGCTGCTGAAATTAATGATATCCACACCCTTTGCTTCTTGATTTTGGGCTTTCCACAAATTAAAGATCTTCCACTAAAAATTTTTAGTCACTTGAACTTGTATTTTTTCATTTTATATATAATTTTTCCTATTGTTACTGTATCCTGAGTTTTCCTGACTAGGGATTCTTTCCACCACACCAAGCTCCATGTCAAATCCTGCTCTGAAAACATGATATACCAAATGTCATAGTACCACACAGGATACCTGTCTAATAGACTTCCACTCCTTTCATCTTCTTTCACATCAAAACACAAAATATTTCCAGGCACTTCAGAAAGCCAGCATGATCTCTGCAGCACACCAAGATCAATCTACAATTTTAATGTCGTTTTCTCAAAAAATGTTAATGCACCTAATGGCAACATAATGAGGCAAGGCTTAACCCAGCTGCATGAAAATTAAAGCAGATGTTATTATTTCACAGGATCTAGTCCTTCAGCAAAGCAGTTACTTGCCTGTCTGCATGCCAAATTTGAAGCTACGGTTCTCTCTGATGAGAAATTCTACTTTCTGATAAAAAAAAAAAATCTACATCTGACATGAAGAATTTGAGCCGACTTGATTTGCACTGGTAATCTGTGGTTTTCAGGAAGTTGCCATGTGGACCATCTATTAGAATCATCAGAAAATCCTGGGATAGGGTAAAGCACACAAAAGCCTCTCTGGACTGTGGTTTCAGGTGAAGAGTGCTGTACAGAGGCAATGTCCCTGCATTTCATTCTTTGCCATTTTCAAAGGTGGGATAAATCCTTCCCACACTGTGCTTGTGTTACTCCACATCACCTCACTTCCATTCCCTTCCCTTTTATTTCTGCTTTTGTGTGTTTTGGAGGCTTCTCAAGTCCTTGATATCCATATCCTGCAGCCTTCCACAATTTATTCCATGTGAGTTCCCCAAAAAGAAGGGTGGGGGTGGGTTTTGCTGTCTTTGCTCTCCTAGGGAGCTTGACTCTCTCCATGTCCAGCACACAGTGAACTGAAAAGCCCAAGCGATGCTGTAAGCCAGGCAAATGCTCTGAGACTCCTGGATCTGTTTGTTTTCCCACTGCTTCATTTAATTCATGAAAACTGCAGGATTTCACAACAGTCCTTTCAAGCACAATAATGCTGCAGATAGAAAGGCTAACACAAACAGTAAGAGGGAATTTTGTGCACCAGAGAAAAGACACAGCAATACCAAAGCAACGCCCTGAAAAAAAGGACAAGTTATAAGCAGCTGAAAAAGCAGGAAAGGAAGGGAAAAATGCTGGTGATGGAAGTGAGAGAGTGCAGCAGAGCAAACACTTGCCAGCTGGGGGATACCACGGGGCGGGGAGGTCAGCACACAGGAGCTGGCTAGTCTGTGCTCAGCAGGTTTCTGTCCTGGCTGTGAAAAAACCTCTTCTTGCCAGAACAGTAAAACTGGCCCAAGAAGCCACCCCTCATGTTGTGTCTGCCCAGGCACCCCAAGGAGGCCGTGTGCACTTCTGCTCTATCTACCACAGCAACTCTGCAAAGGGACCAGAGCCCTCCAGTGCCTCCAGCTATCATTTCAGACAGACTTCCTTGGCACTCCAACCAAACATGAAAATGTCATTTATAAATAACCCGTCAATTATCCATTTGCTAAAACAGCAGAGTCAGTTAGACACCTCTTGGGCTGTCTGGGTCAGTGAAACATTCCCAAGTGGATGGGCACAGAAATGGATAGTTCTTCACATCTTCCATCTTCATGCCTGTGGAGTAGGAGCCTCATACTAGAACTGGTTTTATTCTCGTCTGTTTGCTTTTCATGTTTAATTTCAGATTCAGGACAAATATTATTCTAAGTCCTGATGTACAATAAATGCATTTTTTCTGCTGATAAATTATTAGTTGTCTTACATCCCACACTGTCTGGGAAACCCAGAGAGAGCTTGCTGTTCCCCATCCTGAATCCAAGAGCATTTTCTTAATAGTTCTACACTCAAATGTGTTCAGCAAAGCACAGAGACAGTGACATTGTCTACCAGTATGGGAGAATGTCCTTGATCCAAGTCTGCTGCCAGCTGCTGTATGGGCTCCTCTTTGGAAAAATCTGGTTAATTGAATGTAAAGCAGAGTCTCTCACATAAGCCACAGCGCAACCAGCCAGTCCCCCCTGCCACCTCGCTCTGAGCGTTGCATATACAGAGGCACCAGGTACTAGTAAGATGGGCAGCTGGTTTTTTTTTATGGAAGACTGGCAATGAATTGACTGAGGCATGAACTTTCAGCTGAGTTAACTCTTAGCAATTTCACGTTTCTAAGATCATTCCTTTCCTTGCAAAAGCTACAAGCAGGCTAAAAATTCACCTCCTGGTGTCCCTGCTGACTTCCTTGCTTAGGCAACTCTCTGGAGCTGGGTTGAACTTCAGTGCTGTTCATTCTTGATTCCTTTTGTTCTTTATTAGGAACCTATTCTTCTTTGAAATTTCTTATTTTAAAAACAACAAAAAGCTGAAGTTGTGTGAGACTGGGAAAACTTTCATCTGTTCAAGATAACACAAAATGGAAGCTCTGTCCAAATCAAAACAATAACTCTCACGTTTGTCTTTTTGGAGCTGATGAGAGACCCCACACTTTCTCATCGCCTCAAAACTGAGATTTAAAATCTGGAAAGTGCTGCCTCTAAAATGGTCATGTTATTAACTTCTGCACTAAGACTATTTGCTAAACTACAGCTTATTTCCAACAGGCATCTTTTATTAAGGAGCTCAACTTGGATAATCATGAACCACCTACTGCGAAATGAATGAAGTGTGTTCTCCAAAGACACAATTACTTTCTCTACCAGTGCTGTGCCTCAACAAAATTGTAATACATCCCTGACTTGGCAAATATGGCTTTGGAAAAGAAATACTATATTTTATTTATTTATTGCAGACAGATGAAATTGTTTGGTAAATTAAAGCAAAGTCTTAAGGAGTATTAAATAGTGAACAAACAGACCTAATGGACCAACACTAAAAGCAGCGTCTTCCTTGCAAACTGCCAGCACCAGCTGCAAACTTCGTTTCGTTCAGAAGAAACTGAGTTAGCAAAAATACGAAAAAGGTTACACTCTTTCCAACAACACTTAACTCCTAGTAAGCAAAAGGTAGAAGCACGTTAAAAGATTGCTGACATCATCTCTTCCTCACCATTGATGAGAAAAAATAGCCTGGTTTGCTGTCATTTCTTTATGAAGCTTTTGAATTCTGGCAGACAGATCTGCAGGATGAATTTGCTCTTTTCTACAGAATTCATCACTGTAGTGTTGGCCAGGTTAGGTGGCCCTGAGGTGAGCATATCTGGGCACAGCTAAACCTCATCCCAGGTTTCCTTCCAGGCTTGGAAGCACCTTCACACAAAACATGGATAATGAGTGCTTCCAGCCACCCCTCAAGGCCAGGATGTCCTATCCTGGGGATCCTGCACTTGGCACCAACTGAGAGACTCTGGTGGGGGAATTTGATGAGAAGACTTCACTGCAAGGCAGCAAACACTGTGTGAGCTCAAAAAACTCATTTTTATGCATGGGGAGAGATTTGAGGAGATGCCCAGGCGCTCCTGCAGTTGCTAGGGGGATGAATATCCGGAGCAGACAGTTGAGTGAAATGTTATGAAAAAAAATCAGGAAAAATAACTTTTTTTTTGTTTGGCCTGGAAAGAAATGGATGCACTTATCTGCGCTCTGCTGTCCAGGAAGGTTGACTCTGGGTGCAACTTGCACAAGGCAGCAATATCAAAGATCTGCACATTTGTCAGCTCTGAACACATATAGGACTCCCAGCAGAGCCTAATTTCACCCTATTTGGCACAAGTTTACATCTGCCAAGCTTTGGTCACAGAACAGCAGAAACAGGGATGAAATTTTTAGAGGCTGTATGATGTAGATGTTTCAAACCAGGTACTGAAAAACTCCCAAATAAAATATTTTGTTTGTCATCTATAAAAGCTAGGCTCTTATTTCCGCTCCCTGTGAGCTTTGCCCACCTCCTGTGCTAGTAGGGCACTCTCTGGCAGTAGATCTTTGCCAGTGCTGGGACCTGTGCTGGGGCAACTCGACCCCTGAGCCTCACGAGCCACAGCAGTGGGCTGGGAGATTTGCATTTGGACTCACAACACAGAGAAGTCTTTTTGAAAAGCTGCTTGACTGAACTATGAAACCTTCTTTTCTTCTTTTGTAAGCATGTGATATTCTTACAAAGAATAGTCAAACCCCATAAAATTTACTTTGTGTATCTATGTGGTGCACTGGGACACAGCACCCTCTATTAACAACGCAGTGATCAGATCCAGAAAATACTGACATCAGCCAATGTTCTCAGCTAGGAAAAAAAAGATACTGTCCCCAACTTACATTGTTCAGTCTTTTCTCTACTTTCAGGGAGGTTATGGATGGAGCTGCACCTTTTTTTTTAATATGACTGGATGTGATGAAGTGCTATTTTTTAGTGATTGGACCACTGCATTTTGAAAGGCAGATTTTTCCTCTATTTTTGCCACTGATAAAACATTGTTATGTTGCTTGTAGGAATTATGGTTTTTATCTTCCTGTCAACAAAATACGCATGCAAATAGACTTAGATTATTTATAGAGCAACATCAAATTAAACTGCTTGTATAATGACTTAAAACTGGTTATCGCCATCCTGCATAATATCTGTTTAAACACACCACTTGCAACAAGCATTGCTAATCAAAGGAGGAAACAAAAACACAGTGTCACTAATTTTGTGCATCTCATAGAGTGCTGTTCTGCTATCAGCAGTGCAGTGCAGGAGAGGGATGCTCTTTTTACCAATACGTGTTCTTCAGCTTCGACACAGCCCTTTGGTGAGTCTTGTGTAAGCCAAATTTCAGAATTTAGGGCTCAGACATGTTTGAAAAGCTGATGTAGACTTTCAGGCTCATTCTCTTGCTCCTGCCATGAGGTACAGAAGTGTCGTATGGAGACTGGGAGCTGCAGAAGCAGGGTCTACATAGACCTATCCTTTCTACAAGCTTCATCCAGCTTTGGGATGGGAGGTCCAGGACAACTGGGATTATTCAGTCACACCATGGAGCATTTTAAACACCCACAAACCATGTGGGGCATGGGAGGGTAGATTGGCAAAGGCTACCTGCCAGACTCTGGGACAGCCACCTCCTGGCCCAACTGAGCCAGCCAAGGAGCAGAAACAGGACTGTGTGGCTGGGACATCCTTGGAGGTGGTTCTCTCTTCACATCCATTATCTCTTGTTGCCTACACCACCTATCCCACCAGCCAGTGTGGTTCCTCAGCATTGCATTTGGCCAAGCAGGGCTGGTTTGCAGCACCTCCATTTCCCCCCAGAGCCTGGCATTAGGCTGCTTTCCCAAGCCTCACATTTTGGGCCGCTCTTCCTGGCTCCTCATCTGCTCACGTTAACTGAAAGCTATTAAAATCATCAAGTGCTTCAGAAATGGCTTTTGTCAGTTATAAAGCTGCCTTCTGGCTGCCTTCCTTCTGGCCAGAGCTACAGTGCAAGCTGCAAGGAGCCTCACCCTGACACCATGAAAACCATCTCTATTCCTGTCCAAACTTCCCTTCCAAACACAGTGGCCACTTAAAAATCACAGCAACAAAACAAAACCAAGACTGCACCCCGTGCCTGAGCAGATGGGAGCTGCATGTGTGGTGCACCAGGCACACAGACTCCAAGCAAGGAGAGAGGCTGCTCAGTGCTTGTAGGGCAGTCCTCATCGCACTGGATCATGTGAGAATCTGATAGGAAATAAACTGGAGCTTCAGTCAACCATTTAGAAGTGTTAGAAACTCCCCAGTGCAGGTCATTTAATTTGGTAAGAAAATAAAAATAGAGGTGGATTGTTTTTTTCCGGCCCCCATGTCTATTTTTCCTCTTGGACTCACTCTAGTGGTGATGGAGTTGCTGATGTTATAGAGTAATTGTGGTGACTCCAGTCCTCACAAAAGGAGGAAATGACCTTTTTCTATGAGCTTCTGTTTTTCCTGAACAGTTTAATGATACTGGGTCTAGATTGTTGCCATTTACTCGTAGAAGAAAGTGGCAAATTCTTCCCTTTTTTATCTGTTCTTCATCACAACTACAGCTCTGGTTTGTGTCAATCCTGCACTCAAAACATTGATCCAGTTGAAGGGTAGGTGATCCCTTGTAAAACCGATGCCTGTGGCCAGTGTGGATTAGGCAGGGCAGGGAGGTGAGGGGGAGCAGTGCCCTCCTGTCCTCCTAAGGTCTTCTATCTTCACCTCATGCATGTTCCTGCTGGAAAGAGGAGGAAGAAACCATCCCTCATTTCCAAAACTCTCATTGAAAGGGAAGAGCAGTGAGAAACTGAAGAAATTTTTTTCCATCAAAAGGGAAAAGACCAAGGGAAGGAAAAACAGAGGTGCTTAGTGGATCCTACACAAACTCAGTTTTGCATCCTCAGAGCCTGCCTTCTGTTCAGAGAAAATTTGCTTTCTCAACATTTCCCGACAAGATTATGGATTCACTGAACTTAAAAAGTGATTAATCAGCACAGTGCCGGCCATCAGCAAAGGCAGGAGTGGTTCCGAGGGCATTTCCTGACTGACAGCCTCCCTTGAAACCCACCCAGGTGCACTGCTGTTTCTCACCATCCTCATGGATAAGTGAGAGTATTACTAATAATACCTTCCTGTTCCTTGGGTATGTAACAGATAATCTGTCTCTAACAGCTACAAGATTTCACCTGCAGGTGTAAAATAAACCAAGGTCAAACTCCTCTCTTTGAGACAAGAGGTATTGATTGACAGCCTAGATGCTAAATAGGCTGAAAAAAAGAGATTATAACACTAAACCCACAGCAGTGGGAAAATCTTTGAGCTCTGAGGATAGGTTTTACACATCCTACTGAAACTTGTGGGCAGAATGTTGGCACAGGAAAGCTTCCTTAAATCAAATTATCGTATTTCTCTGAAGCCATAAATGACCGGGTCTGTACCTGTGTGTTGCAACAACATGGGGTGGGTGTGATCTTGGAAAAATCCCTATAGCCAAGGAGGTACTGTGATGTCTGAGCCAGAGGACCCAGCTCCCTGCACCCCTGTAGTTGGAGGTGGCCCAGGTGGCAATGCTGGCCTGGAAAACAAATCAGCCCCATGACAGGGCTGGGGAGCCTCTCTCCTCTTGTGCTGTTGCTTGAGCCTCACAGCAATGTGAGACCTGAGCTTCCTGGAAACCACGGCAACCAGAGATTTACTTTAAAAATAAAGAAGTGCTGGGTTTCTGGCAGAGGATACAGCAGCTTCTGCAAGGTGTGAGCATGCTGTCTTCCTGTGTCCCTCATCAAACCTGGGCCAGATTCAGCATCTGCCCAGCTGCAGAGTAATAACTCAGTATTGAAAAGGCTGCAGGAAGAAGCAATATCTGCTTACCTGTTCAAAGGTAAATAAACATCCATTTGGCTGGATCCTGAGCTTCCTACTTAGAAAAGTGAAAGGTGGAAAAAATATGGTCAAACAAGGACTGTAAAGCCTGACTGGATAGAAATTCAGGCCCCACTTTCTCCTCCCTATTTGACAGCTTTCACCTCTTTACTGAACCATATTAATAAACAATGGACTGTGTGTTCTCACTTTCATGGGCTTTTCACTGATAAGTTGACATGCAGTTTCTCATCATTTTTTAATATAAAGTCTGAGCACAGCATTGGGACTCTCCGTAGAGTTAGAGCTGACAGCTTGGAGTTCACAGTCATCACAGCTAAAGGCATTAATAAAAGCTATTTTGCTCTTGTGCATAAAGTTGAATCTGGGCTTAATGGCTTTCTTTTTCTGCCACAAGAAGGAAAAAAAAATTAAACAGTATGTTCTGAAACAGCTTAAGTCTTGAACAAACAACTGAATATGGAAAGCCAAAGGACAAAGTTTTTACTAAAATGCACTCAGGCCTCTGAGCAGAACTTTAGACATGCGGAAATGCTAGGAAGGAGTTTTCTCTGGAGCAGACTATGGTGGAACTTGCAAACTGTACTGAAATACTGAATTACTGCATTGTTAGAAGCATTTAACACACAAAACAGAGCAGAAACAGGTTTCTTTATTCTCTTTGTGGGCAGTAGGGAGCTTTTAGATCAATTGTTATATAAATCTACCTCTAGATTCCACCTAGGTTAAAAGTTATTCTCCAGTCACTTAAGATCAGAGTCTTAAAAGTGGTTAATGCACGAAACTTAATTTTCTATTGATGTCAAGATGAGGTTTTGCATTTTAAAATGTAGCTGGGAGCCCCATTCCCCTTTCACAAGAGATCTGGGGGACAAATACATAGTTCAAGTGCACCAGAGAGCTGAGCTTACCCTGAACTGGCCACTTCAGCCAGGTCCACCAGAAAATCCCACCTGGAATAAGGGCTGGTGTTCTGCATGGATGTCACCTGTCTAAGAGCAAAGCTTTTGGAAGGTTGACATGGGTAGACTGAGATGTGTCAGAGCAATGGATCAGACATGACCTTGGGACATGATTCCTGGTTTCGTGGCAAGGTGCTACCTCAGAGCAGTACCCCAAACCAGACGCCAAGAACAGCTGGCCGCTATGGTGAAGCAGACTGCCATGACTTCTCAAATTTGAAGGTAGTCACTTAGCCACTTCCTCTGTCAGTTCCCTCAGGACCCATGGATGCATCTCATGTCCCATGGACTTGTGCACCTTTAGTTTCCTCAGATGTTCTTGAACCTGATCTTCTCCTACAGTGGGTAGTTCTTCCTTCTCCCACTCCCTCCCTTTGCCTTCTGTGGCCTGGGCAGTGTGGCTGGAGCACTTGCTCGTGAAGCAAAAAGTCATTGAGTACCTCAGCCTTCTCCATATCCCATATACCACACAAACCTCCCCTTTTTTAAGGCACTTGGTCTAAAATGAAACATCAAACACTTCATAGTTCAAAACTGCAGAGGTTGGCACTTTTTAGCAGGTGAGTTTACACGAGCTTGTGTTTCCAACTCCCTTGTCTCAGACCACAAGCTATTACCTGTTCCTTCACCTCTCCAGAACAAAGGCAACGTTTCTGTAAGACCAGCGCTGTAAAACTGCTCCTGGGTTTATGGAACGAGACAACCAGCACGCAGCTGATCTAAACACACAATTTTACATCAGGCAGACGGGTTTCCCTGTCGCTGGTCAGCAACAAAACTTCCCAACCAGTATGCAAGTGAGTAGGTAAAATGTGCAAGGATGTTGTTAGTCAGGATACACAACGTGTGTGACAAACAGCACACACAGTGCTGAGCCCTTCCCTGAGGGGACTGGGTTTGCTTGGCTGCAAACACAGCTGATCCTGTGCTCAGTGAAACCTGAGTGAAGAACGGCAATGCTCAGCAAACACCAACACTGCCCCAACCCCGTAACATGCAGGGGGTCAATGCTGGGGACTCGGAGACACCAATCACAGCCTGGGAGCTGCTGTATGACACAGCACACACTACAGAGAGCAGTGAGATGGCAGACAGGATAACCGAGGATAATAGCTGTGGAGTGAGAAATCATAACAGCTCAGCCTGTGCAGAGGTTAGATTCCAGGACAGATATTATCTCAGCTCTGATGTCTAGGTATCAGAGCTCCTATGCCTGTTTTATTGGTTAAGTACATGGCTTTATTGCTGTTTATAGAAGTATGCCTGCATTCTGAGCAGCAAGGGAGTGTATGAGCAGGGAAGCACTGAGCTTGCACCAGCTGTTGTGGAAAGCATCCAGACGCCAACCCAGCCTCAGTGAGAAGACTGGTGCATAAGGGAAGCTGCCTCAAATCTCAGATCCCTGGCTGATGTGTAAAAGCAACTCAAAACACATCTCCTTCTTGATGAAAACATTCTTAACAGGGAAAAGGGAGTCAGATGAAGAGGAGGCAAAGCCATCCCTTCTCTGTGCCACACTTGGGCTGTTTCTTCTATCTCCCTTCCAGGTTTGTGAATATTTCTGCACTTAGCTGCTTTCTACAGTAAATATCACCACTTATCAGTGATACCCTTTCTGGTACACTCCCAGAGGAGCCCTACAGGGGCTGGCCACTGCAGCAGGGCCTTAGGCAGAGTGCAGCAGCATCTCCAGGTGTCTGGGTGATGCGGGACCCCTTCCCAGCATCCCAAACCTCAGGCCTTAAACCTCATTCATTCTAAGTCATCAGGTCTTTTTAGAGCACATAAAGGGATGATGCCTATGCCAGTCCACACTTGCCCTTACGGCCTCTCAGAGCAGCCCTGCTCCCAGGGATGCAATTTCCCCACCTTGAAAAGGTATGGCATGGCACTGACTACCTTTGTGATAAACTTTGGAAGCTGCTGAGGAAGGCATTGTTATTATTTTTTCTCTCTGACTAATTAAAGCAAAACAAAATATTTGGGCTCAAGCTGCTCTGCTAGTTCTTCCAAAAGAAGAGCATCCCTAGGGATGTACATTAAGAACTTCTCAAAAAGAAGGCCAGTGTCCCACCTTATGAACACTGCAGAGTCCATGTGTTGTGGGAAGTCTGGAGGGTGATGAACCACAGTGACTGCCTCTGCTGGTGGGTTGGGCAGAGGAAGGATGCCACCCCACAGCCAGCTCTGTTCCCAGCCTTGTCACCCCATGGGCAGGTGGAAGCAACTGGGACTGCAACTCTCATGTGTGGTGGCTCTGCTGCTGCTGCCCTGGGAGCCGCAGAGAAGTTGGCTCTCACAGCCTGGCTTCTGGGAGAATGGCACCATCCGCTGCAGAGCACCCGGGTGCCAGGTCAGAGTCTGGCCCAGAGCAAAGGGCACTGGAAGGGAATCAGCTGCCTTTGGGGAGCTGTATGTTGACAGGATATCTGTGTCCTCTCAGCAGCAGGAGACATCCAGCTGTCATCCATGGAAGTCTACAGACACCTGGACTTCACCTGCAATAAGCTCAAAATCTCTCCCTGGTGCATTCAGCAAAGGCAATGAGAGGCAAGTAGATTAAAAAGTCCTCAAAACCTAACCATGAGATGCCAGAAGTTGTGTGTCTTGGTTTGAAAGACAGGTGTCTGCCAAGGAAGGTGGGAACCTCCCTTAGAATGGAAAAAATATTACCCCCTTCCATCCAAATTATTATAACCTTGAAATTAAGGGGCTTTCAGGCAAAGATATGGGATAGTATGTATATGTATAACATGGCAAACAAATAACAACAACAGCAGCAACAACAAGCAGAACCAGAACCCAGTGCCAGCCTCTCTGGGCTGCCGGCACCTTCCCCTCGGGTGCAGTTACAGTCACAGCCAGCAGGGGCGCTGGTGGCTCCCGGCCGGGCAGGGTGGGTGAGATGATTCCCCCGCACCTGCAGGGGGTGCTGTGGCGCAAGCTCGGCTGCATCTCCCTCACTGGTAATGGTGGGCAGGCTGGATGGCAAACGAGCTGCAGCAGGAACCTCGGAGCAGTAGCTGGGATGCCAGGGACCAGCAGATGGCAGAGTACCAAAGGAAATGTATCAGAAACTCTGCAGCTGTAGCTGGAACGGCAGGGTGTCCCAGCAGGCAGTCCCAGCAGGCAGGGGCTGTGGGGTTACAGTGTAGCGAAAACCCTGAGCAGAGGCAGAGAAGCAGTGGGGCTGGGCAGCGGCAGCCCAGCTCCTGAACATGGCAGGGAGAGGCTCCCTCGGAGCAGCTCAGGGCTTGGGGTTCCAGGTTTTCCCTGAAGCACTCGAGTACATGGTGAGGGTCCTTTCTAGTGAGGTAGGGTGTTAATAAGGTCCCAGTGCAACGACCGCTCTTATGAGCAGAGCTTCACTCACGGTAGAAGACATCAGGAGATGGAGCCTCGCAGTGGGGGCGAATTCTCCCACAGTGATAGTAGCCTGTCTCCTCTCCTATGTCGAAAGCAAGAGATAGCTAGGAGCTGCGCCCCACCCCTTTCCCCTCAGCCCAAATCTCGAGGTATCTCTGCCCTTCCTGAGAGAATACGACCTCTGCTATGATAGTGCAGCCAGCTGCACGCCTCCCCCCTTCTCCTTGGCTATATCTTTTGTCTCTCTTAAGTACCCATCATTATTGTCTCTTAGAAACAAATGGGAAAAAATTCCCTGAGAGAAAGAAACAAAAGGAAAAGTCCTAACCCCCAACACAGTGGGAGTTGGTACATGGGATACTGCAGCTCTCTGCTCATTTTTGCAGAGTTTCACTGTGCAGTCCGTGGGAGCCCCACAGCATCCCACTGGAGATGTATGCGCTCACACCACAGCAGTGGGTGCCCAGCAGTCCCCAGCTCACAGCATCCCCTGTGCCAGCTGCACAAGAGCTCCCAGGAGAAGAAAAAAAGAAATGAGTGGGAAAGAACAATATACAGTAGCTGTATTTTTGCTTTGCATTAATGCTTGTAAAGTAAAATTGCCCTCTCCTGGGGCTTAGAGTCCCGAAATATTGGGATATTTAACTGCCTGCCTTTCATAGTTTTCTTCTGCTTCTTAGCACAACTTGGGACCATTCTGGAGATCGTTCCATTCCCCCTGCAGCACCATTGCTTTAATGACATCCTTACAGTCCTAGTGGATGTCCTTGGTACAGATTATAGCCTTGCTGGTAGAACTTTGTTGCAGGACAATGTTTAGACTGATAAAATTCCTTGTGGGGGACAAGGAGTTCAGTGCAAAGGGGTGCAGTTCATAGAGCTCCATGTGAGCTGTGCTTGCATTCACATATTCTTCATACAGAGAAAAATGAACCATTATGAATAATTGTAATTCATTAGGCTATTTTGTCTCCAATTTCATTTAGAAAAAGTTGCAGGACCGTATGTCATCTGTGAGATATGTATTACAGACCAGCATGAAAATCCCTCCATGTTCTGGTGCAGTTTCACCAGCAGTTTCCAATAACTCTGCTCATGCTGCAGAACATACATAAGCCATGAGTGAGCCCAACTCTTTCCTATGAAACCCTGTTCCAAACTGACCTGCTTCCTATGGTGAGCCCCCCCAACACACCCAGGAAACAGCAGTCCCTGCCCAAATAGCTCAAGGTTTGGGTCCTTCACTGAGGAACACTGCTGCAGAGGAAGAGTCAAGTGCCAGGTTTAGGTTTCCATGTAGAAAGCTCTTGCATGTACAGAGAAGGTGCAGAGCCAGCTCGACTAATGCAGTGATGAAAGTTGTGTCTGGATCCTATACAGAGCAGAGAAATTAAATGCTCAGGTCCTTTCAGAGCCCATCAGGGGCTACTTACTCATTATATGACTGTCACAGTGATGCCGTTTTGGTTTTTGCCTTTTTTTCCTTATATATTCTCTGTATTCTTTGCACATATATTTATAGTTTATTGTATTACTGGCTAGTTTTCCCAGTAATTTTCCATGGCCTCTCCCTAGGCAGAAAGACAAAACAAATTCCAGAGCTTCAAGCCCCAGGGAGTACAAAACCCCTATCCTGTGTTGGTTCTTCCTGGCTACCAAGGTTGAGACCAACTCTTCGAGATAAAAAGTACAGCTAGCACAGAAGGGGGCACTCCAGAGAAGGGGCTCGACCTGGGGGGGAATTGCACCACCACTTGTTCTCCTAATTGGTGCTTTTTATCAATTATGCTAATTTCCAAAAACCTATAAAAACTGTATTTACTCCATGTGGGTGGGCTTTTGTGGACTTTCTCCATAACTGCCCCTGGAGGCCTCCAAATAAAGATCCACTTTTATATCACGTCCTTACTAAAATTATCTCAAGTTTAATTTCCAGGTTGGTAAAAAGGCAACAACAGAGGTTTTGCAATACATCACACAGCACTAAACGATCATCAAGCTACTTAACCATGGAAAATTGCTTTAATGTTATCTCAATGCATTAATGAATGATTCATTAATTAATTCAAATTATTGAACCCTAGCCTTGCTTTCCTGCTAGGCTGTAATGGCTTCATGCCAAATCCAAGCAGGATAGTAGTGTTTAAGCCAGCTCTGAAATCATGGTGGTCATGAGGATCCCAGTGCCAGTGGTGGCAGCAGCCACCGCTTAACTTGCTGCAATGATGCTGAGCAAGGGAGAAAACAGGAGGCTGCTCCAAGCTGGAAAGCTCTTTGTGGCAAGAGTGTGCCGGTTTGAGACAAATTTGGAGGAAAATGTCCTCTGATAAAAGGCAGGTTACAACCACCCCTCCCCTACCAGGTTCAGGAAAAAAACTTTCCTTGGAGGAAAGTGAAGGGAGAAAAACCCCTATTTATTTAACAAACACACTGGAACAGAATAATGCTAAATAATAAAACCTCTTGCTGTGAAGAGAAACCAGGGAAGATTTCAGTCCTTTCTGTGGGTGTGGTCTCTCTCTCTTGTCTGGAACTGGGTTCAGTGTAGGCCCCTCTGGGCCTTGGCGGAAAGCTCTCCCAGTGAGTTCTGGTGTTCTCAACACTTCCAGAAGAGAAGAAGAAGAAACCAAAGTCCCAGGAAAAAAAGTTATTTAAATCTCCGTCTCTCTCTCTGGAGAAACCAAGCTGAAAGCTGGCTGAAAAGCAGCAAAAGGGGGCTTCCTCCACTCTCCAGCAGCCACAGTAGCTATCTCTGTGTCCTTGAACACAAAACTGCTTTGCAGAGTTCATCTGGCTTTTTTTTTTTCCTTTCTCTCGCACCGAGTTTTAAAGACACAGAGAGGCACAGGAATCATGTCTAGGCATAGAGCGGGGATAGGGGATACAACATCATAATGTCACACCAAGACAAAGAGGGAGCAGGTGCCTGTACAGATCCAAATCATCACTGCATCTCATCCAGAGGAGACCTTTAGCCTTGAAGCTGTTTTGAACTGATCCTTGGCAGTCCCAGAAATAAAAGCAGATTTGCAGGCATATCTGGCCATGCTGCTCATGCAGGTGCTGATGCCTTGGGCACAGACAGAGGAGAACCAGTTTCTGATGCATAGCCATTGTGTTTTTTAATTTTCTAGGGCAGTCAGTAAAGTCTAGAAAGCTTTTACATCCTTTCTTTCTGCAAAGAGTACTAGATAATTGATTCTATGCTAAAACCAACAAAAACAATCCATTTGGATTGTTTATGAAGAGGCTGCTAATGTAGTAAATCACTTGATACAGGAATAAATTCACGATAGTGTCAATCACTTAACTGGCCAGTAAGCCAATGATACCCATCAGGCAATGGTTAGAAACTCCAGGTGTTTTGAACATAGCAGCCATACAACTGCAAACAACAGCTGAGAGGTGACTGGTAACACATAGGGAAGGGTGGGGTTGAAAGTTTTACATTCCATGTTGAAGACAACATTCAATGCCTGGAAGCTGAAGCTGGGTGCATTTAAACTTAAAACAAGCAGCAGTTTCTCAGCTAAGTGAGCGACTAAGCACTGAAAGAACAGGGCAGTCTTTAAAATTAGATATTTCTGAACGGCAAGAAAAAATGGGAAAAATCCTTCTCAAGTGCAGGAACATGCCAGTCTGGAGAAGACCTGCACACAGCAGATGAAAATAAATCAAGTGTCACTGGAAACAAGAGGTAAAATGAATAAAGAAGCGACTGAGATCTCCTGAGCTCAGACTTTTTCCTCTGGCATCCTGGGATGCTCATGATGCAGAGCCTCTCATAAAAATTTGATCTCACCACATTGGAGGAAGAAAGCTCAGTGCACCCAGCTCCGCCCTGCAGCAACCTGACTCCCTGGGGAAGCTGAGTCTCTGGAAGTCACTGAAACTTCAAAAAGTCGTGGATGGTAACCTTAATCCACAGCCAGGGGGAACTGCTGCACTGGTTTTAATGGAAGTAGAATTAGATCTCCAGCTGCTACAGAAAAGCTTCCTTAATAATTGTTACTGTAATGCAAATCTCTGTGGCACCAAATACCAGTACATTTTTAACCATTGCCATATAAGAGTTCATTAAAACAGAAAAAATCCTGCAAGGGAAGAAGCATCCTTTCCCCCAGTAGAGCAGTAGACAAGGCCGTGAGAGTTGAAAGGACTCATGCTTGGTCTGAGCATCATAGCAAACCAGCACATTCTCAGCTCTATCCCCTGCCTCAGAAAGGAGCCAACCCCTCTCCTCAGGGCCAGGCTGGCAAAACACAAAGCACCTTATTAAAAAGGGAAGAATAGCTCCTACCCAATAACACCTCCCATCCCCTTTTTAAATGCCTGGACAATCAGGTGTGACACTGAAGCAATATAGATGAGAGAGGAAATAAAGAAACCCACAACTGTAAGGTGCTGAGGATCAGACAATTATACATTCAGGAGTCTATGTTAATTAGAGGCTTTTCAAGAGAAGAGTCAAAGGACTTTGCAGACACAGATGGAAACAGATTTTAACAAGCAGTGATAAGTCCCAGTGTTGGAGAGGCATGTCCAGTTCAGACAGGGGAGACTCCAGCTGAGGCTATGCTACACCAGCAGCCACTTGCCGCCGACCAAGTGCAAGCCAGAGATCGATCCAATTGAGTTTTTGGGTAGTATTATGATATTAAAATGAATAATCATGTAGGCATTGGTAAAGGGTCTTTCCCTACATAATAGTCATAGCTCTTTGTAAGAGCCCAAAAGCACCTGGGTCGTCTGGTCACTCAGATGATGCATTACCAGTGGCTCAGGGAGGAGGAACTGATTTTTTCTTAATGACTATGTGTAATGTGGCAGCTTTTTGCACTGTAGGCAGACACCACGGCTGTTTAGGAGGATCTGATAATAGCTCACAACTGAAGCAGGTTTTTTTCCTAGGCAGAAGGGAGTGCAGAGCAGAGAGTGGAACAAGTCACAATTAATTTTCTTGTTGTTTAGATATTGCTATGGTCATCTCCGTTCCTGCTTAAGCCAGGGAAGCTCAGAACATGGATGTGGATTTGTTTACAAGCATCAAAATGGTTCTTTTAATTGTTACATGTACCTTCTGAGAAAGAGCACATGAAAGTCATTTCAGAATTAAAAAAAAAAAAAAACATCTAAGAGACTGAGCAAGCTCTTTTAGTTAATCTCCAAATGAACACTAATTTGAGGTAATTCTTGCAGTTCATTGCACTAACCAAGAAAACCAGGTCATATAAAATGAAAGAGCCCATATTACCTGTGAAGCAAAAGTGCTTTCTCAGCAGAGACTTGTTCACTCTGTACTTGTCCTAGACCATTATTTCACTTCCCTGAGATGTGCTTTGTGAGGAATACTACAGGGACTAGACACCACTTTTGGTGAACTGTACTGCATGGGGCTTTGAGTCGGAAACAAGGACTGCAAGCCTGGAGCTGTGACAGAGGTAACATCCACCTCACCCTAAACAAGTGTGCAGCATGGAGAGAAGTGCTCCTAAAGAGCATCAGAGGGAAAAAAACTCCCCAAAGACCATAGGCACAGAAGATGGAGTCCCAGAGCCCAACAACTGCTGACCACCTGCCAATGCTCCAGCCCAACTTTGCCAGCAGCTTGTTTGTGCAGTGACACTTCAGCAATAGATGGACATGATTTTTGACACAAACCTTAGAGACCTGAAGAGGAGCTTCCAGACTCCCCTGGAGTGCAAGTGCAACTGCTCCAAGTAATAAACTTCGGAAGAGCCAAGCGCCAGTGTGATGCTCAGGACATTGCACTAAGGCTGAGCACAGCTACAGCGTCTCCTGTAGCAGCTGGGGTAAGACTGGCTGAGTTTTGCCATGCTGTGTCCCTTGGTACTCTGTGCAGCACATCCAGCTCCACCAGCCAGCGTTACAGCTCTCAAAGGGTTACAGGTGACACTTGGGGAATCAGAGCATCAGCATCCACAGGCATGAACTAGGGCCTGTCTTGAAGTTGTCACTTCATGAAAATGTAATTTTCAATATTTCATTAGGATTTTTCCCATCTGTTAAGCATCATCCCACAGAGTTTGGTGACACTCTAAATGAAGCTGTGAAGAGATGCGTTTGTTTTAGATGTAATTGGACAGCTGTTTTATTGTGAGTTAATGAACTATGATGATTAAAAAGAATTCAGTTTTAGCAAACCATGTAATAACAATTACTCTGGACTAAAATCACAGCTAAGCAAGCGCTAGACAACTTTCATGACAATGACTGGAAGCAGAAGATGAAAGGGAAAGCCAGTGAGGTGCTACAGGACAAGAGATGTCTCCAGGCCAGGCTCCCTGCATCAGGCATGGATTCCCTGGGCTGCCCCACAGGAAGCACTTCACACCACCACTCTCTAATCTGGCCTAAAACCCCTTTTGGTCCAAATCAGTCATCAGGGTCTGTTCACACTTTTCCATCTTCCCAGACCCTCTTCATGCTCATGTCCCCCCTCTCCCCTTGCCGCAGCATCCCACGAGGTGCTGGTGGAAGGGAGAGGGGACAGTGATGGCAGCAGCCTTAAAAACAATTGAGACGGAGAGATAATTGATGTCTTTGTGGTTGCAAAACCTATTTCAGACTGCTTTTCCCCCTGCTCTGGGTCACTTCGGCCAAGGCTGTTTGCCCTGGAGGCATTGCACAGAATGTGATCCTCCCTGATGTGGAGCCATATCCTTCCTGACTGTGAGGAGACCTGAGCACCAGCAGCACCCTGAAAAGCTGATCCTGAGCTGGGGAGTCCTGCATTTGTCCTTCCCACGTCTTCCAGTTTAGAAGAGATTTTTGTACCTCAGACGAACCTGATGCCAAAGACCAAAAGCCACAGAAAGCAGTTGGAGTTTCCACAGGGGGTTCCCAGTTCACATGGAGCAGTTTTTAAGCAGTGGAGTCTTTGCTCTAAGAGAGTGTCAGTAAAAAAGCTCTAAAGAGTTAAACGAAGACAGGTCCATAATGCCACATGTGCAAATCATTTATCTCCTTCTGCTAAAATAAATCTGTTCCAAATCATTGCGACTTCCCAACAGCTGCCTCCTGATCTTTCTCCAGCCCTCCATTTGGCCTTCTTTTCTGTTTTCACCCTCAGCAGTGTCTGATCCTTCTTCGCAGCCTGCAAACAATTTGGTGGAAATCATTGCATGCACACAGTTGCCACCACTAAATTTCCCCACATTTGCACCACTTCCTTTGACACCTCACTGTACTTTTTGATATTTCGCAGTGATAGAAGTTAATCTGTTTCCTTGTTATACCACATTTTCAGCATTTGCAGCTCTAATTAGCAGGAGAATTGTACTGTAAATTGTTTACAGGTGCACTGGGACTTGCAAGTCAAACTGGAGACCCAGCAGTGGGATGGGATAGGGAGAAGGGTCACAGCTCTTGGTAACCATGGTGGCATCCAGGCCAGGCAGGCAGGGCCACAGGACCCTCATGAGTGACAGATGCCAGACAGAACCAGGTGCCATTGACACTGTCTACTCCAGTCTACTCTACTGAGCTACTCCATCACCTTTGGCCCAACCTCTTGTTGAGACACCATCATATAGAGCACTGCTCAGGTTTATGGCAGAGTGTGTCAGAAGGAACACATTAATCAGTAGGTTGTGCTTCCCAATGCCAGTGTCTCCTCTGGAGAAGGGGTGATACAGATCCTGTGCATACATTGCTCATGTGTACGTATTCTCAAACCTGTCTGTCACCCAGGTGCTTGTTTCCAAAGAACATACATAGACCATACATTAGGTGTACCAGTTCCCTCAGAAACAATACTCACTTCTTTGCCTGTGATGATCATGGTCACACAACCCGGCACAGTCAGTGCAATCATGATGTAGCAAACCTTTATCCTGACAATGTTCCTTGCAGTGTCGATGACCTCAGACCTGTGGAGGACAGAGCAGGGTTTCCATTCTGCAGCAGCATGTGTGAAATGGGATCATGGGGAGATCGGTAATGAATGCTTGAGTCTTACAGCAACTTCCTGTCAATGTACAATGGGGTTCAGCCTCCTCTTTCTGCAGCTGCTTAGAGGAGGACTGAAAAAATTAGCCTGTGGGGAAAATATTTAGGTGGGCTTTTGCTACTCTCAAAAGTCATCAGTAATAACAGGATTAAAAAATCCTGTTCTCCTGTATTCTTTTATTGCATGTGAGAGTGAATGCCTGTAAAATGACAGGGACAGGAAAGTCTTTTCATTGTAATAATGAAGGGCCGACAGTTTGGTGCTTCAGGGCAGGCCATGGGGTGCTGTGCAGCCCTAGGAGACACTGGGGCTGTGCCACCAGGACCAGGCAATGCCACCCTCAGGGAATTAAAAGCCCACCACAGCTCAGCCTCTGCCAGGCAGTCGGCACCAGCCCCATGACCATCTGTCTGTGGTGGAAGGCTGACTGGGTCAGGAGCATACAACTGCACCATCTAGGAGTTTTCTTCCCAAGCAGCTGAACAGCCCCTCCATCACTGGAAAATCTCCACCACCTTTCATGAGTAACTCCTGGCATATAACCAACAATTCGTGTTTGCAAGAAACTGCAGCATGACAATGAGCCATCCATGAAATCATATCCAGCCATGGATTTACTCACACCTGCAAGGGGAAGGACGGCTGGAGAAGACCCCAGGATGTCACAAGTCAGAAGCATTAGGACTCCAAATTTGAGTGACAATCCTTTAATGAAATATCCCTGCAAGGAGGTGAAACCACAGCCCATACAGGAGGAACTCATTGCACATGTCTGTCACCAAAGCTGTATGTAGCCCCGACTTCTTATTAAAATTTATGCAGCATTATTAATCATTAATCAATAAAACCTAGCAAAGCATGTAAAAACCAAGAATGAATAATATGTTACCATGGTGGCTTCTGAGTTACAAAACCACTTGACTTGCAAAAGACACTGCAGCTTAGTCTGAAATTTATGATAACTAAAATAAGCTAATCCAGTTTACTTCACAGGGAATGACAAAAAGTTACAAGAGTTACTGTGGTGCCCGGTTAGCCTGTGGTCTAAGGGACGAAGAGAGTTCTCAGGTAAGAGTCCCTAATGATGCCTTTTCCTGGTCTTAAAATTAAGAGGCAAACATGATTAGAAGGGAAAAAGAGATTTTACCTTTGTATTTATTTTAAGGATCCTTAGGTGCGCTACGTCCAGGTCGAATACACCTCAATGCACACTGCAATGCACACCCCCAAAAGATGTAGTCTAACATTACAGGTCTTATTAATTAGCATATCTATCAAAAATTCCCCTACGAGAGGCTCAAATGAGCCCCCATCCCCAAGGAACCTTCCCCTGGATGGTTCTATGTTAGTTTATAAAATGTGTTCTGGAGAGGACCTTGGGGTCTGGGGCACGCTGATCCCTAACTACAAAGCTTTTAAAATGTTTAGTCTCCTAGCTTGACAAACAAGTCCAAGAATGTAGGCAAAAAGCACTAAGAATATAGAAGTCGCAAAAAGGTATAAAAGCGGTATAAACAAAAGGCAAACCATCATCATGGCATCACTAGTACCAGAGACTTCAGTCTAGGTTAGGGTGAGAAGAGAAGCCTCTCCCAGAATACTTTATTCTGTCATGGTAATCTACCCCAGTTCTGCATTCCTGGTTGGCTGCTGGCCGCTCCACCCCCTTGCTACCTTACGTGTTTCATGTCCTAGAAAGTTCTCCACCCCAGGTTCCCCCCATTGGCCCTTGTCCCTCGCCACACCCCCAGAGCTTCCTCATTGGCTCCCATCCCCTAGTCCTGCCTTTGTACTGCTCCCGTGCCCTCAGATCATTGGTCTCTAGTGCTCACCCAGCTCCTGTACTTAAACCTGGGCTCTCCATGGTTCTCTGTCTTTGCCTCTGGACTCCTTCTTGGTGCAGATGCAATACACCTCTGTCCGTGGAACTGTATGCAAAGATCCTTCCTGCGTCTTTGCTGTTGACCCATATTACTGAAGCTACCCATGCTTTTGTGTGTGCGTGCGTGTGTGAGTGTGTGGCTGGTCCTGCTGAGCAGCTTCGCTAACGAGACACTCTTGGAAGATCACAGCACCTCGCGCTCTGGCACAGAAGCCGCGGAGCTCGGGCTAGCGGTAAGTTACAATTATTTACAGTTATTTTTGGACACCAGCATGGGGAAGCACTAACCCCCACCACATAAGCTCAGTTCTGGATGATGCAGACTGGGGTCTCAATCTGTGTGTTCACAGCCAAAGGAATCATTCTGACAGATCCACTTACCATATGCGCCTGGGAATGTCCTTGTCCTTTTTAAAGCATCCTGACCATACTAGCACCTTTTTATCAAAATCTGTAGACCTTCTTTAATTCCTGAAAGCTTCTTTACCTGTAAGAGATTTTGTAAAAAGCAGTGAGCTAAGCTTCAAGAAGGGAAAAGAGCTGGTGTTACAGAGGGAAAAGGACTGGAAGTTCAAAATTACACTCTTCTATTGTGAGAGTCAAATGTGCTTTCTAACGTCAAAAAGACTCAGCAGCTGGTGTGAGGTGCTTTGTTACATTTGCAGCTTATTTAATTTGACTTTTTTTTTCTTTAATTTTGGTAGGTTTTAAACTAAAAATCTCTTCTAAACTTCCTGATTAAGGGGGTAAATGATGTGAGGCTGAAGTCCCCAAGCCCACAGAATCCTCTTACCCTGTGAGCATCTTGCTTTTAAATGGTCCAACTAGTGACTTAAGCAAACTGCCAGCAGCACAAGTAGCTAACTCCTCAGCAGCTTACAATCACTGATGAAGAGATGAGGTCTGCTAAAATGCAGCCTGGTAGGAGACTGGCAGTCATTCTCATGCAAGATAGGTACCACATTACTGCACTGTAATGATGATACATTACACCCCATCACGCTACCACGGTGATGCTATTTGCATGCTGTCACCCACAGCACAATGAGAAAAGAACTCTGGCTCCTCTTGACGGAAACAAGCCCAATAACAGGCAACAACAAGGACAGTGGCAGAGACACCCTGGAAAACAAGGTAATCAATGGCTAGCTCAAACCCTGGCTTTGCAGTGCACGCCTGTTACAAGTGGTCTTTGCAAGGTAGCTGAGACTACTCACCCAGAACTTACACCCAGGGAGGTGCACTGTCTTGGTTTGAAAGACAGGTGTCTGCGAAGGAAGACAGGAACCTCTCTTGGAATGAAAAATGCAACCCCCTTCCTTCTGAATTATAATTTTGAAATTAAGGGGCTTTCAGGCAAAGATATGACAAATAGGAGTAACGGGTTTTTACTAATATATATATGTATGTATGATAAGGCAAACAAACAACAATAACTACGGCAGTAACAGCAAACAGAACCACAACCCCAGTGCCAGCCTGTCTTGGCCGCAGGCACTTTTCCCTCCGGTGCAGTTCCGCTCTCAGCCGGCAGGGGCGCTGGCGGCTCCCGGTGAGCAGGGCCGGTGTGATGGTTCCCCCAGGGCTGCAGGGGGCGCTCTGGAGCGAGCGTGGGGAGCACATGGCAATGGCGGCTCGGGGTCCCGGGAAGGGATGGAACAAAGGCTTCACAGAACCCCTGGGCAGCCGATCCCGGTGCCCGGCCGGACCCTCTGGAACAGCAGGCTGGAACAGCAGGCTGGAACAGTGGGGGCCAGCACAAATCCCAGGTATCAAACTCCGGAGCTGCGATGGGAACCCTGGGAGGTCTCGGCAGGCGAGGCGTGCAGAGGTACAGTGTAGCAAAGGCTCAAAGCAACGGCGGGGGCAGAGCGGCCACAGCCCGGCTCCCAGCAGGGCAGGGAAAGGCAGGCTTGGGATCCCGGGGTTTTCCCTGAGGCACCTGAGCAGATGGTGAGAAGGTCCCTCTTTTAGTGAGGTAGGGTGTTAGGGTCCCAGTGTAACAGCCACTCCAGCAAGCAAGCTCCACTCACAGTAGAAGGAAGGCAGCCAAAAGCAG